>JBAMCP010000371.1:0-57853 GCA_037075105.1 Lissocephala sabroskyi | reverse complement strand
AGTGTGGTCTGCATGGTCTGATCCCTCCCCCCCCACCCCTCTCCCCCCCGACAGTGTTGACTTACTACTCTCCATTCGATTGCGCGCGGCCGTAAGTTTGGCGTTTTGGGGTTTCGAAAAAGTAAAAGTAAGCCGACTTTTCTTTAACCAAACGACGGCAGTAAAAATTTGCATAACCCAAAAGTTGCAAACACGCTTGGCCCGCGCGGCGTTGCCACTTAATCGAAACCCACGCAGCGACCACCCTTAAAAAAAATCTAAGTGGCCATTTTTTTTTTCTCTCTAGAAATTTGACACGCGGATAGTCGAAGCACTCGAAAAATATCAGTTTCTTATTGAATCCATAAATATGGAGACCTTCAGCACCGATGTTCATTTATGTCGGTGTTGTTACAACTGCCTCGAAGCCCAGCCCACCAACGTATTCCACAATGTACAGAACATAATGCCCGGCGTGAGCGATCGGCACAACGTCGAGAGGACCATTGCCGACTGGATGACCCAACTCGTTTCCAGCGTGGGTCCCGTCCGGGCCAACGACAAGAAGTCGCAGGTCATTTGCTCCGGTTGCTACGACAACATCTACGAGTATTTGAGCAATCTCAAGACCTATATGGAAGTCGATGGGGGCGAGGATATTTTGGAAAGGGCTCTCACGGCCTCTTTGAAACTCACCCACCAACAGATTTTGATTCGTGTGGTTCCCGAACTCTCCACTCCGCGGGTGGTCACTCCGGACTGCGTGTTCAGCATTCCCATGCCGGTTATCGAAGGGTGAGTTGATTTTTTTTTTGTATAAGTTCCTTTGGAGAGCTTTGATGTGTGTCCTTTAGCATGGAGCCGCTAAAGAAGATGCCACCGACTTCACTCTCGGTGTGCTACGAGTGTTTGGAGATCTTCGAGGACGACCGATCTTTCCGTATCCACAAGTATCGCCATGAATTGAATTCCTTTTGCCTCAGGTGCATTGCCGTCTTTGGCTCTGAGAAAGCCAAGAAGCGCCACACTTGCGAAGAGGCGCGTCTTCCACTGACTGTTATGGAGTGAGTGTCCTTAGTCCTGATTTCGATTTGACTTTCTAGCTCTTTTTTTCCCTTTCATTTAAGGAACTTGACGCGTTCCAATATAACCCGTCAGATAGAGTTTCTACAAGCCGAACTGGCCGAAGAGTAAGTTTCACAGTTCCCTCAGATCCTGATCGTATATATTTATCCTTATTTCATAGGGAGGAACAACAAAAGGCCGAGGCCGCCGAGGCTGCCGAGGCTGCCGAGCCTTCTAATAATGTCCTTGTAGGCCAGAAGCGTCGGATCGACCCCAACGTCCGTCCTCGCCCTTTGTAAGTTGTTTGTAGAAATTTAGCCATAAGCATTTCCTGAGCTTATCCTTTTAGGTCTTGTCCTCGCGGCGTGGTCTTCGAGGCTCCGTCCCATGTTCTGCCCATCGTGCAGCGTGGATATGAGAATGTTTTCAAGATTGTGCTTCTCGCCGAGTGAGTTTAGATAATTTTAATTATAAACAATTTCTGGAGAGTCCTTTATGATTTACAGCAACTCAGACAGCATTGAACGGTCCTGTTTCCGTTACGAAATTGTCCCCATAACCGGGTAAGCTAAACCCAAAGAACTTAAGTCCTTTAATACCCTTGGCCCTTCTTTTTAGACACAAGGATGCTTTGGGCTTTTTGGGAAAGCCTCTTAACCCTACCTGGGTCGGAGTTCCCATTGCCGAAATGAACTTCACACCCACGTAAGCTTGAGTTTCCTTAAGTTTCCTTGTATTTCATACCCTTTTCTATGGCAGATCCACGGAGGTATGTCCTTCTTATTACACCCCAGGAGGCGGTTATTGCTACACTTTCGAAGGGTAACCAGCGCCCAAAAAAAGTTCCAAGCTTCTTATTAATTTTTCCCTTCCGCAGCGCCAATCCGCCTGAAATCCAGACCGTTGAATTTTCTGGAACCACAAGCCCCATTAAATATGTTCAAGGGTAAGTTGAGAGTTTTTTTAATTTTTTTTAACAACTTAAGCAAATAAATTTCTTCCTTTTAGACCACATAAAAGTGCCAAGGAACTTCTTGAGTAAGTTTATCGAAAAACCTTAATAATTTTGCTCGGTTTTTATTATTTTTTGATCTCCTGCAGTGACGCATATCACAAGTGGCTATATAACGGCCAGCCGCCTGCTTCCCCTGGAGGGTAAGGGAAATTTGACTAAACGAAGTCTAGAAGGATATTTAAATTATTGCTTCTTTTTCAGAACCTCCAGCTCCTCGGACTTGGCTGATTTTCTGTACGAGTCTCACGAGGGGGGACTTCCAGCAGTTGATAAGGAGGCCGACTCTAAATTGGAAGAGGATTCCGCTAAGGTCGAGGATACTCCTCTCCAGGAGGAATCTCCAGTTGTCGACCAGGAAAACGACGCAAAGTTGGAAGAGGATTCCGCTCCAGTTGTCGAGAAATATACTCAGACTGAATTCAACGAGGATTCCGCTGAGGCTAAGGAGAACCTTGCCCAGGAAGAATCTCCAGTAGCTGAAGACACCGAGACCGAGTTGGAGAAGGACTCCAACGACAAGCCCGAATAGATTAGCAACCATTCTGTCCGTTTGTCCGTGTGTCCGCCTGCCCAACTTTGTGGGCCCGGGAAACTAAAATGATTTCTTTGTATTATTTTAATGTTTTCCATTCTACCAACCGTCCGTCTGTCCAGCTGAGCAAACCAAACTGCCCGTCTGCCCAACTGCCCATTCTGCTCGCCTGCCTATAAACTGCCTAATTATAAGAATTCCAAGCTGTCATTCTGCTCAAATGTAACGAAATAAAAAAACACAGCCGGCCAATTGCTTATGCTTATTTATTCCACTGGCTGCTGGGAGATTTTCCGGAACCGGAACACCAAAAATCCTTCGCCACACCCCAACGGCGACTGGTCAATTGGTGTTGCTTTGGCCAATTGGCTGGCTGTATGCGCCCCGCGTCCTGCAGGCTTTGGCTAATTTTTCAGTTTTACATTTTTCTGCTGATCGATTTGATTTGTTTGTCAATTGCGAATTGATGGCCAAGCGCGCCTTGCACTTGTGGCTATATAAATTTTTTCGTTCGTTGGTGGAGAGCGGCGACCGGCCGCCCGGTTTTCAGTGAGAGAGAGGAGAGTGAGGGAAGGTGATTAACCCGCTGCCACATGCCACATGCCAGTTTGATTGGCGGCAACAAGTTTGCCACACACACTCACACACACGGGAGCCACCACCGGAGGAAAAGTGGCGGACGGTCGAGTCGAATTGGCGAATACGTAATATTTTTAATTGCCTCACTGTGCGTCTGTGTGTGTGTGTGTGTGTGTGTGTGTGCGAGTGTGTGTGTGTGTTTTTCAAACAATTGTAACATAAATAACAACAACAACAACACCAACCACACTTATAAGTCAGTTGTTGTCTCTTTTGCCGTTTTGAAGTTCGTTGCCGCGTCGCCATCGCCGTCGCCGTTGTCGGCGTTCGTTTTTTTGTATTTTCTATCCCACATTTTACTTTTTTACTAGCTGTTTTTTTATGTGCCTTTCGTTCGACGGTTATGGCATTTCGGGTATAAATCGAATCTGGTATCAAACGCTGGGCCACATTCAGTTCCCAAACGCCAAAGCGGCAGCTTCGCTCCCAGGAAATCGCTCCTCACAGAAACTCCCCAAAAAAATATATAAAAAAAAAAGTTTTTCCGCGGATTTTTTTGTTGTGATTTTGTGTTTTGCTTATTTTTTTTACTGTGTCGATTTTGCTGGTCGAGTTTGTGTTCCTGAAAGAAAAAACAGCAACGAAATTAAATAAGAAAAAATGATGAAAATTAGTGTAAGTGCGGGAAGAAGGATTTCGGGGATTTTAAAGGAATTTAGGAATTTAAAATTTATACAATAAGTAAACTTTTTAAAGACACTCGAGTAAGATTGATAAACTGGCTAAAAATAATTATTTTAGGGATTTTTTAGATTAGTGATGCCAAGATTCCCAAACAAAGATTTTAAATTCATTCGCCAGTAAAATTGCAGCTAAGGTTTCTAGAAAAATATTTAAATAAAGCTTTTAATTCTTTTTTTTCTTCTTTATTTTAAGGACTTCCATTTTGCTTTTTAACCTTAAAATTTAATTTATTTCTTAAGATTTTCTTTGAGCAAACTTTTCAAATATTTCTTGCCTTGCAGCTGCTTTGCCTGGTGGTCCTGTTCGTCGGTCTGGACGCCTTGAAGATCCACGACTACGACCACCACCACCACGAGGAATACGAGCACCAGGAGCACGCCAAATACGAACCCGAACACGAGGAGACCGAAGTCCACCACGAGGTCGACCACAAGCACGCCACCTCCCACCAGAGCGTCAAATTCCATCACTACCACGCCGTCCCCGTCTACATCAAGAAGGAGGACCAGCATCTGGTCAAGAAGCCCATCGAGATCGGCGGCACCAAGCAGAAGCTCAAGATCCTGCATCCCAAGACCGAGCACAACCACAACCACGGGCTGGTCCTGGAGAACCACAGCGAGTCGCATTTGCATGAGCACGGACATTACGAGGAGCCGGTTCATCATGCGGAGCATTATGAGCATTATGCGCACCATGAGTAGATCTGGCGGTCGGGCGATGACCATGCAAATTTTGCACTTAAATTTAATGCATTTTTTTTTTTTCGGGAACTTTGCTTTCCTTGATTTTGTTTAAGTTTTTCTCAAGCAGCTTCAAATTGATATTACTACGAGGAATAAATAGAGCCTAGGCAAGAAATTTAACTATCTAGTTTTCTATTGGGATAAACAAATTAAGGGATCTCAAATTTATTATAGATCTAAATTAATTCTACGAAATATTTTGGAAGAGTCTGCGTTTGCCAGAATTCTGTGATTCCTTGGGGAATTTTATGGATTTAATTATTTAAAGATTGAAACTAAGAAATTGAGGAATTTCTGGCAGCTTGAAATTTTTTAAGGTTTCAGGTTTTAAAAATCCTCTTTTTGTGGTTCAGCGAATTACAAAATAATCCTGATTGTTCCAGTTTTTTTAATGGAATTCTTGGAGGCCTGGAATTATCTACTGTTTTGGCTTCTAAGAGTCTTTTTTATAACGCTGCGAATTTTGATAGAATCTCGTAATTCCAACAATTCGGAAACTGATTATCTTTCGGATTTTAGAGTCAGAAGTCCGGCGGTCCAATTTGTTGTGTTCTTTGTATGGAATTCTTGGAGTTTTTGGTGTCCTAATATTATCCTTTGTTTTGGGTTTATGAGTCTTTTTTAAAACGCAGCGAATTATTATAAAATATCAATTATTCGAGCAACATGGAGAATTTATATTTAAAAAATTATTTTATTGCTTTTAATCGCTCTCAGCTTGAACCCAAAATTGGCCAATTGGTATTATAAAGTGAGTAAATAATTTAATCTTGAAATTATAAATAATTTACTTTATTTTCTATCTTTTTTTCAGGCTTAGTCTTTTCAATTTCCTTTGGGTTATCGTTATCAAAAATTTGTTGCTGCCAATCGATTTTGGATTTTCCAGCTCAAATATTTTGGCAAGCATAGTTGGCTGTGCCGTAAATTTTATCTGAGAGAGAACATTGAATTTCCTCAGTCGTCCGACGAAACAGTTGCAAGTAAGACTACAAAAAATTCTTAAAAAAAATAAAATGGTTAAATATTCGGAAAAACGCGGTCGCTCCCGTTCGCCTGCCCGGCGCCGTTCCCCTTCGCGTCGCGATAAGCAGGACCGCGGCCAACGCCCAGAGAAGAGGGCCCGCTTCGGGCGCCTTAAGTCGGCCTGGGACATTCCTCCAATTGGCTATGAGCACCTTACTCCTATGCAATACAAAGCCATGGAGGCCAATGGGCAAGTCTCGCACATCATTCTCGATGCCCACCAACTGGCCGAGTCCGCCGCTTTGGGAGTAATCACTCGCCAGGCCCGGCGCTTGTACGTGGGCAACATACCCTTCGGGGTCTCGGAACGAGATATCATGGACTTCTTCAACTCTCGATTCGAGCAAATGGACTTTGAGAATGCCGAAAGCCAGCCTGTTGTGTCCTGCCACACCAATGGGGACAAGAACTTCGCATTCCTCGAGTTCCGTACGATGGACGCGGCCACCGCCGCCATGGGCCTGGACGGCATTCGTTACCTCAATCAGAACCTCCGCATTCGCCGGCCCCACGACTATCAGCCGGCCATCGTGGTGACCAAAGGCTATACCGACAAGCCGTACGTCGAGGTCATCGTTCCGGACACGGCCCACAAGGTTTACATTGGCGGCCTGCCGACCGACATCACCGAGCTGCAGGTCAAGAATCTGGCGCTGACCTTTGGCCACTTGCGCGGCTTCAATTTGGTCAGGGACTCGCAAACTGGCTTGAGCAAGGGCTACGGTTTCGTGGAATACGATGATCCTGCCTGCACTGAGCAGGCCATTGCCGGGCTCAATGGCCTGGAGCTGGGCGATCGCCGACTCATTGCCCAGCGGGCCTTGGCCAGCGCCCGGAAGGTGGCCAATTTCTTTTTGCCCGGCAGCCTGGGGATAGATCAGCCGACCGAAGTTTTGTGCTTGCTGAACATGGTGTGGCCGGAGGATTTAGTCAATGACGAGGAGTACAAGGATATTTGCTTGGACATAACCACCGAATGCTGCAAGTTCGGCGTGGTCATTGATCTCAAGGTGCCCCGCCCTGGGGCCCCGGCCAACAACTGCGGCAAGGTTTTTGTCCGCTTCGAGTCCACCAATGAGTGCCAGCGGGCCTTGGCCGCCTTGAGTGGCCGCACTTTCAGCAGCCGCATTGTGGTCACCACTTATTATGATCTCCAGAAGTTCTTGGATATTTAAAGCTGTATTTAAAATAAAATACAAGATTTATGAGCATAAATAATTTATTTTCCTGGGCGCATTGGTAAAAGACTTGGAATTGGCCGAGACTACGCTTGAAATTTATTTGCTTGCAATCAAGAACATTTTTATACTCTCCGGATTAATTTAAATGGTTATAAAATTAAAACACAATCAATTGGCTTGATTGTCGTTGGTGCGTATGTTGTTGGGGCTCTGCATTTGAATTTGATCTTCGCGCAGCATGTCGAGAGCCTCGTCGGTTAAAATGGTCTTGTATTTGTCAGGATAATTTGCTTCGAGCCATTGCGATGTGACGCATTCGTCAAGGATTTCACGCAAAAAGGTCCGGAATTCGTTGTCCGCATCACAGCCCAAAGATTCGGCGGCGCGTTCGGCAATTTGCGTGAGCGTTCCCAGGCGTTCGGGCAGATCGGCCACAATCAGGATAACGAATCTTAATGCCATAATTCCAGCAAACTTAAAATATTAACAAATATAAATACGTCCGACTGAAGTTGTTTCAAAAACTGTAATAAAAATAATTCACAAAAATTTACTTACCTAGAAAAAGCTACTAAACTCCCTAAACAGTTTTGTGAAACTAAAAAGAATGATATAAATGCTGTGAGGCATTTTTCCTTGATAGTTGGATGGGAAATTATGTTTTGGGGGTTTCATTTTCCGGCAGAGCCGAAAAGCAGGCAATTTAAATCGCGGGATAGTTTGTAAAATTTTAAAGGCTGCGGCTTTGAAAATTGATTTAGTTAATTAAATTTATCGATAAGTATTCGGCAATCATTAAAGTAAAGATTATAAGAATCCTTTAATCCTTTGATATAATTCTTATTTCATAATAGATTTTATAAGAAAAGATTTAATTTGAAAATAAATATTATTTTCCTAACGATAACTAAGATTATTTGATAACGATAACTAAGATTATAAGATCTTTTGATTCCTCGATTTATGGGTTTTTAAATTAAAAGATGATTTTATTTGGGAATTTTAACGACTTCAAGGTATTCTGAGTCCAATATTCTTTAAGTCCTGGGTTCTTGAGGTTTTCTAGTCTCAAAATTAAATATTTTCTAAATTAAATCTTCTGCATTCTTCCAGTCCCGCAAACTTGATATTATCAGCCTTTAAAATTGATTTATTTAGACCTTTTTCTTTAAATTTATTAATTAATATATTTTCGAGATTAAAAATCGCTTTCAACAGAATATTTTAAATTTATTTTTATTTTAAAATATCGTTTTCTTTTAATTTCTCCACCTTACATTCCAGTAAACTCTACGACGCTTTTTTTGCTAGCATTTTTTTGGAACTGCCCTCACGCCTTCTCCTTTTCCTTGCCACACCCGCTGATCCGTTCAAAAAAAAATAAATTATTAAAAAATACACAAAAAAAAAAATACACACACACACATGCGAATTTATAAACTAAAAGGGGGTGGGTGTGGTTGTGTTTGGGCTGCCCGACGTTGACTACTTCTTGGGCGGCGGTCGCAGGGCCAAATTGGCCTCCAGATCCTTCACCAGCTTCGCAGCCCCGCCATTCCCGCCCGACACTCGCACAATTTTCTTCACCGTGGTTGCCCCGCCGCCCCCGCCGCCCGAGCCGCCATTCCCGCGCTTGCCCCGCTTCACCGTCGAGCCGCCGCCACCACTGCCCCGCAGCAGCTGCGCCTTGTACGTGTGCTGGTAGCCGTAGCCCTCCGGGTTGTTGTTGAACTTCGGCGAGTAGGAGTCGTACTCCAGGCTGCTGGCAGCCGCCGGGTTCTTGTAGTTGCCGGCGGGTTTGAGGCGCAGCGACTGCTCCCAACTGTCGAGATCCTCGTACTTGGCTGGCAGCGGTTCCTTCTTCAGGACAAACTGGTAGGGATTGAGCAGCGGATAGCCTTCATCCTCGGCTCCCCCGCCGCTGGGCAGGGCCTTCTCGGCCTCCATGGAACTGGGCGCCGGCTCGGCAAAGTAGCCCGTGTATCCTTTGTAGTCCGGATGAAGCTCGGCCGCCGCAGCCTTGAGCTTGTGGCGGTAGTCCAGGCCGCGCTGCTTGTCGCCCTTGTAGGGCAGCGAGTTGATGTCGTGGTAGATCTCCGAGTTGAAGTAGAGCTTGTGGGGCTTGCTGGTGGCGCTGCCCAGGCTGCGCTCGTCCTGGTCGGGGGTGGTCACCACATGCGACAGATCGAACTCCTCGATGTTCTTCAGCGCGGCGCCGTGGTCAAAATGCTCCGAGTGGGCTGAACCGCCGCCGGAACCTTTCAAAGGCAAAGTGTAGGGCTTGGAAACCGTTTTCACGGTGGCGGTTTGGAGCGGCGCTCGGGTTTTTATTTTGTAGATGAACTCCACGTTGGGGGCCATGGCGTCGGCTGGCAGCTCGGGGGCCTGGTAGGCTGTCTCGGTCTCGGATTGGTAACGCGGCGGCTGCTTGGCGTTGGCCGCGCCTGCTCCGTGGTTCGACTTGGCCACCACCGGGTGGTGGTGACTGGACTGCTGCTGGTGGTGGTAACGCGAAGAGCCACCGCCGCCGCCACCGCCGCCATTGCTGCTCACATGATAGCTGGTGGCGCCGCCGGAGTACTTAGGCCGCACGGTGGTTCCGCTGTAGCGCTTCTCCTCTGGGGGAGCTGAACCACCGCCCACATTGCCCGAGGGCAGGGACAAAACTTTGTAGTAAGTCTTCGTGGCTGTTTCCTGGGGCGTGGTGATTATTTTGCCCTCGGCCTCCAGCTCCTTCATGTACTTGATCACCGACTTCTCGATCTGCTTCATTATCTCGGCTTTGGGTATCTCCGTGGAGGCCGACACCCGCACCTTTTCCTCGGCCTCCTGCTCCAGGTTGTGGTACAGCTGCGGTGGCTGCGGCGGGTAATAATATTTGGTGCGGTAGTGGCGCTCAATTTCAGCCGAGCCGTCGGCCTGGGCCGCGTCGTAGATGTCGTAGGATCGCGTCACCGGATCCTTTTCGTAGACGGGGGCCGGGACTGGCGGCGGTGGGGAGGCGGCCAGCTCCTGGGCCTGCTGGGCCAGCTGAGCCTGCAGCTCGGCCTGCATTTGGGCCTCGAGCAGGGCCTGGGCCTCCTTTTGTTCCTGTTCCCGTTTGAGAGCAGCCGCCGTGG
Organism: Lissocephala sabroskyi; assembly: GCA_037075105.1. Classification (NCBI taxonomy): domain Eukaryota; kingdom Metazoa; phylum Arthropoda; class Insecta; order Diptera; family Drosophilidae; genus Lissocephala; species Lissocephala sabroskyi. The sequence goes on along the minus strand of JBAMCP010000371.1, from coordinate 47,867 downwards.
CTGCTGCCGCCGCTGCCGCCTGCTCGGCCTGCTCCTGTTGCTTGAGTTGATCTTGATCCTTTTGCCGGGCGTTGTAGGCCAATTTCATGGCGTTGGCCACGTACTCGGCTGCCGTTTCGGAGTCGTCCAGGTTGGCAGGATCACTGGCCATCGCGGCAGAGGCTGCGGCGCTGGAGCCGCCGGGGCTGCTGCTCAGGCTGCTGCTGTAATGGGCGCTGATCTTGGTGTGCTGGAGGGGCGACTCGTTGTCCGGACGGATGAGGTTCATTTCCAGTTGCCCGTAACCGAAATCTAAGTCAGAGCAGAAGGTAATGGTTAATTTCAGCAGTGAAAGGATTCTTAAGGCTTCAAAAGGAGCTACTCTCATCCTTAAAAAGCCACGGACTGAGTTTTTTTGCAATGGAGAAATTTTGAGGATGTAGAGAGCTACAAAATTTCCTTAGGACTTCGATTGGAGGATTTTTCTTTGCTCATCTTTAAGTTCTCTGCAAATGTTGAGATCCTTTTCTTGGCTCCCTCTCCCTGGACTCACCATTGGTGGCCTCCTTGGGCCTTCCGGTTACTGTGACTGCCCGGCGCTGATAGTTTCTTCCATCGGAGCGACTTGCCGCCAAGGCCAACTGATCCGGAACGCCGGCAATGGACTTTTCGCTGGCTTCCTCGACGGCCGCCTTGGTGGCCACCCGACGCCGGCCGAGGCCAGCGATGCCGCGCAACGAGGACGCCTGGCCGTTGGCTTCTGCCGACCAAACAGCGGAAAACTGCGGAAAATCCAGAAATTATGGTAATTAGACCAGCGGGCCGAGCTGCTGGTTCCTGGGCTGATTTTGTGTTGCAATTAAAATTAAGCTGATTAACAAATTCACTTTCGCTTTTAGTCGGGGACGCCGAACATCATCACCGTCATCATCATCGCACCACTCGGGGCAATTTCTTTATGATTGACTTGCGGTTCATTCACTTGTCGGCGATCAAAGTGTTTTTTCTTTCGCTTTCGATCGAAGACCCAGCAAAATACCAGTCGATGGAACTCAGCCAGCAACAAAGAGGAAAATCATAAACATGAAAATGTTTACAGCACGCAACCTGCCAGCCAGCCAGCATCTGACCAAGCAGAAACCGCTCCCCCTCTGGAGCCGGCAGAGTCGTCGATTGTCCGTTTCGTGCCCGTCATTTTCGGGTTTATTGGTCTCTTGGGATTTGTTAATTGCTAGAGGAAGAGATTGAAACTGAGGACTTGGGTGGCAAAAAGGAGGGAGCTCTGGGAAGGGTTTGAAAAAGGAACCAAAGGGTTAGAGAATCGGGAGCAGTTTTTAGAGAATCTTTGGTCGGCTGTCTTTTGGAAGGAGTTTGTTATTTTATGCTTCAATCTTCAGAGGACCTTCAGGTTCTTAATTGGGTCTTTTATTTAACCAAGACTTTGGTTAATCTACAGATTATAGGTCTGTCTTGGTTTTCTGAGTGAACCCAAATTTCCCTTGGGATTCCAACGCGTTTGTTACTCCTTTTCCCAGCAATTCCTTAACTTTCTTATCTCACTCCTTTGGAGACTCTTAAATTCGTTGTAGTCCTTCGATATAAAGAAATTTCCTAATCCTTTACACTTTTTTTCTATAATTCAATCGATCTTTTTGGTGTGCCAACTTTGTCGTTTGATTCAACTGAATTCTTTTGAGGATTCTTTGGGAATTTCTTACCAAGCTTAAGCCCTTTAAATTTATGCTAATTTAAATGTTTTTTGGGCAATTCAGCTAACAAAAAAGGCCTAAATCCTAAGATTTCCTTTCTTAACAAGCAAACGAAGCTGGGCTTTGGGGCCTTAAAGAATTTCCAGCTCCCTTTCTGGGCTTTTGGGCCCTAAGGAATTTCGCTCTACTCCTCTATTCTTCCTCTAAAAAAACCCTTAAAAATCAAAGGATTCTTAATTTAACAAAACGAATCTTGTTTTCACAATTTCAATTGTCCCCAGTTGTATAAAAATAAATAACTTTGATCCTTTGGCTTAACATTTTCTTTAAGCTTTCTTTTTGGATACTTTTGATATCCTTCACTTTCGGCACTCGCAATCACAGAACAAAAAAAGGACACAAAACACACACATCCTGGGATCCAGCACGAACTAGCGTTATCCTTTACGACAATCGATCGGCAATTTTTTTATTACTTACAACCAACAAGGCCAGCAGGCCAATGTGAAGTCGACCGGCGATGGCGGTGGCGGTGTTTGGGATTCGCGTCATTTCGCGTCAGTTACTGGATTTGAATTGTTGGCGCAAAGTTGGCCGCTTGCCGTTTTTATAATAAAAATGCGAATGGAGAAAAAAAAAACTGCAGGCCGAGCCACCGACGGCAGCGATCGCAACGAGACGCTCAACGGGCAGTTGCAGCGGAAAATTTATGCGAATGTTGGGGTTACAAAAAGAAAAGCGAAACACACACACACTCGACAAATGTGTGTGTGTGTGGGGGGGGGGGGGGATTTCGCTTTCAATGCTTTGATTGTTTGGTATCAACGTCATCGTCATCGCCAGCTGATTGACGGCAGTTGACATTCAAATTGTAACGACAGCGATTACCACGCGCGCCTTACGTTGTTCGCTTACGTGACGTTGCGTCGGCGCCGCTAAGGACGAGCTGGTGATGAAAGAGGGACAAGGGGGGACCCTGTCATGGCCACAGCAGCTTCACCGTGGCCCCCTCTCGGCCCCAACTGGTTTGCCATTCGATCGCTGTGGCCGTCGCCGTTGCCGTTTCGGTCTCTCGCCCCGCAATGGCCAATTAAGCCATAAACCAAAGGCATTTCTATCCAGCGGCCGCAAACGCAGTTCAATGAATGCGCCCGCCCGCCCGGCTGGCTGGCTGGCTGACTGACAACGCACAAAACGCAGCGAAGCCAAAGAAAAGCTGGCGGGCCCAGAGGCTTTCCGGGGAGTGTTAGCCAGGCAATTAGCAATGGGAGTTGCCTTCATGGCCATCATGATTAATCGCTCTTGTAAATGCCTCGGTGATAGACGAGCTTAGTTTTTCTGCCCCTGCCCCCGGGTCCAGTGGGGCATTTTAAGGCAAACGTATCGCTCAAGATCAAACAGCATTACGGGCGAATCAATGTCCACAGGATATGCAAATAGGCTTTGCCGTAAGCCGACAAGGACAAAGGAAGCCGCGCTTATGGGTGGGATTTTTTGGGGAAGTTTTTCAAGCTCGGGCTTAATTTATTTAAAGGAGGTTATTTGAGAATTAATGAGGATTTCTTAAGGAGTTTTTATATATAAAAAAACCCTTTTTTTTGAGCTTTCTTTTGGGTTTAGTTTGCGGGATAAATAAACTAAATCTAAGTCCTTTCCTCGGCTTAACTTGATGATTAAGGGACTAAATTTTTAGGGCGAAATTTCTTCGATTTTTAAGCTGTCTATTCAGCTGAATAAAAGGCACAAATTTGTAGGCAGTATTTTGTAAGCCAGCTTTCCTTTAAGAGGATAATGAAATAAAGAATTCCTTTGACTTTGTTTAAATATAAAATTCAGGCAAAAGGGATTTTAAAGAACATCTTTAGTTGTTGGAGATTTGAAGGCTTAAATTCTATAAGATCTTAAAATATTTTAAAATCTCTATGAAATCTTTTGCATTTCTTGGGAATATTTGACTCTTGTGTCTTTCATAGAACAAAAGAAAGGAATCCAATTAACAAACCTACTTGAAAGATTCCCCAGTTCCCCAGTCGAAATCAAGCCCCGAAGCCTTGGTCGTTTTCTAGCCCCCCAGAAGATTTGTTTCCTTTCCATTTGATGCTTCCCCTCGGCGAGGCATTTGGCGTAGCTGCGGTCGCTATCGGCGGCATCTTTCCAGGTGGCAAGAGCAGCCGACCAGCCCCGAAGTTAGTCACTTCATGGCCACTGACTAACTGCATACTAATTAAAAGTTAACAAGGTGGCCGGCCGGCAGGCCAGTAAACCAAACACTCGAAAGCCGCAAACGCGCATTTCTCTGCTCATTTCTTTTAGGTGATTTTATCGTCCAGAAAACCGCAGATGTTCGGGCTCTGCGGCTTTCTTATAAATGAAAATTTCAAGTAAAAGTAACTTAAGCGCGTTTCATGCAAGGGCGGCACTGCTGATTAATGAATGAGATCCCAGCAAATCGACACTCTGATTAATTGCAAGCCCACAAATCCTGGGGCGGGGATTCTGCTGATCAAAATACTGTCATAATAGCCAGACACGTGTGTATGTGTGTGTGTGTGTGCGTGTGTGTCGTGTATAAATTCATTTGATATGAGAAAAATAAAAGAAAAATGAAAACATTTCTCATTTCTAAAACCTGAGCTGGCGCAAAGCTGCCATTGGTGAAGATCAACAACCTTGCCGATTTGCAATGTGCTGCATGAGCGTTATGTGGCCAAAAGCGACCGCCACCACCAACAACAGCAACAGCAACAACAATAGCAGTAATTGCAGCAGCAACAACAACAACAACGACAGCTAACAACGCACGGCAACGGCCACTAACGATGTTGTATGGCACAGTGGTCTCAAACCCCGAGAAAATTTAAGCAAAGAGGTTAATAAAAACTTCGTAGAATAGTTCAACAGAAATCTTTCGATCAGGGCAGATAAGGAAAAGGGATTTCTAGGAGATCTTCGGATACTTTTTGTATAAGCTGTGAGCCTTTTTGAACTGAAGATTTGCTCTTTTTCATTGAAGGAACCGTAATTGTTTTTTTAAGTTTTAGGAATTTATTTAGACCTTAAGACTCTTGGAGCAATCTTTAAGTGATTTCTTATTACCTCCGCTTTTTTTTCTTTTAATCTTCTTACAACATTTTGACTGATAGGAAAAATTAAGCTATTCCAAGAAATTTTTCAACTATTGGGAACCTAAGATAGAGGATCTTTTCTTATTCATTAATAACCAACCAAATATGAAAGCCTCTTTGTATACTTTATATAGAAATTGATTAGATCCTCTTCTATTAATTTCTTACAACATTTTGACTGATAGGAAAAATTAAGCTATTCCAATTTATGAGCAAAAATTTTTCAATTATAAGGAACCAAAGGTAGAGGATCTTTTCTTATTCAATAACAACCAACCAAATATGAAAGTCGCTTTATATACTTTATATAGAAATTGATTAGATCCTCTTCTTTTAATTTCATACAACATTTTGACTGATAGGAAAAATTATACTATTTTAACTTATCAGTAAGAAAATTTTCAACTATAAGGAACCAAAGATAGAGGATCTTTTCTTATTCAATAACAACCAACCAAATATGAAAGCCTCCATGTATACTTTATATAGAAATTGATTAGATCCTTTGTTCATTTCTTCTCTTCAAGTCTTCTGGTTAGGAATTTAATGGGTGTTTAAACTCTAGAAGAAAACTTCAAGTGATCTCTAGAAATTGGTTAGAAACTTCCATAAAGCCTTTTAGGTAGGAATTTAATTAGTTCTTCAAATTCTTGAAGCAAACCTCAGGAGATTTTTTGTTTTCTCCTCTGTTTATTCTCTATTCTCTCGCATAGCAATTCAGAATACAATTTTGGCTTATAGGACAACTTAAGTTCCTTTTATTTTTCCCGAGAAAACTGCTCTATACATAAGTTCCCGTAAATATGAAAAGAACGTGGACTCTTTCTTTCTTCTTTATACCCAACCAAATACAAAAGTCCTTAGAAATCTTTTTGTATAAGAATTGGCTAAAAAATCCCCACCTTTCATAATTCTCCTTTGATTTTTTGTGTGTTTTTCAACCACTGTGCGCTAAGCAGCAACAGTTTAATTGAAGCGTCGTCGTTCACTTGGAAATTGTTACGTTGTCTCGGGGACCCCGTTGGGGTTTTTCTGCTTCTCTCTCTTTTCATTTTCCTCTGACTCTGTGTGTGTGTGTGTTTTATGGTTCCATTGTTGCAACGTTTAGCCCCATAACACTTTTTCCACACACCCATTATGATGATGGGCTGATCTACTTAGAGGGAGGGGCGGTCGTCAGGCAGTTGGCGGCCCCCACAAGTTCAATTGCAAGGATTTTCCTGGCGGCGAAATCGGTTCGCTTACATAACCGGGAGCTGCCGGTCTCTCTATTCAATTAAATTAATGATATTTCTTTTTTTTTTTGGCCAGCTGGCGAATGCGAAACGAAAGTTGTTCATCTTTCGAGCTGGTCTGCCCGCTGTCAGTCGACTGCCGAAACCGACCACCTGTCTTCTGGTTCTTGGCAAACATCCAGACACCAAAAGACACACCCACCAGCCCCTTCTCCCTGCCGCACGTGGCAGTTGGCCAGCGGCTTCTTGGCTTGTCATTTGTGTGGCTTACGCGTTGCATTTTGGGGCGGTGACGGGGGCGAGACTGGCGGTGTTCCGACAGTAATTTGCTTGGAAACTTTCGTTTTCAGCGCTTGCTCCGATCACAGCTAATTGACTTTTGGGAGCGGCTGAAATGCTCCCCGCTGTCCGCTGTCCAGGCCATTAAAACGTCTGCGTGTTGGCATTTCTATGAAATTGGCAAAGGAAGCGACAGACCCCCCACAAATTTCCCTTGGCCATTGTAAGTATCTCATAGATGCATATCTTGAAGATATTTCACAGCTTTTTTTTGTGGGTTTTCTTTTGCGGAAGTTGTCGCCAACGCCAACTGCAAACAGGTGGCCGAGTTTGATGGGCGACGGGTGGAAATTTTGCATAGAAAATTATCAGAAATTGGCACAATTGCAGGCTGGCCAGCTGATTATGCTAATTGTTGGCATAGATTTACGTAAAGCCCATTAAAGAAATCAAAAGGCGGCGGGCGGGACGACGGCGACGAGAAAAACAAAACAAATGAGGAAATTGAGAGTGAAAAATCCGCGGTCTCTTTCATTGCAAAAGAAGAAAAAAAATTTACGAAATTAATGATGTATATGAAGAATGGATTACATATTCTTCTTGTGAGGAAGTGAAAGGTAACAAAGGAGAGCAAAATAAAATGGTCGATGCCCAAAAAACTTCAATAAGGAAGCTCAAAGCAAAAAAAAGAAGGGCTACTTGAATAACAATTCTAATGAATTTATTATGTTATGTAATTTATTACATATTACGTATAAATGATGCAAGAATAAAGGCGGAGTTGAAAGGCCATGCGTTGGAATTCTTGAAAAGTTTTTTAAGACGCAGAATTTCTTTCTCAGAGTAGACGACGGCCCTTCCCAAAGAGATGAATTATTAACCCTTGAAAAAGCCAACTTCTAAAAAAGGTAGGTAGCAGTTTAACGAAGTAAAGACTTTGACTTCCAGAAACTACAAATCTCTTCACTTATTCATAAAAAATTCCCCACTCAAACGTTTTTCATTGTCTGCCTTTAAGTTTTTTTTTGCGCCTCTCAAATTGCCGGCAGCTCAATTTGCTGGTTAGTCTAATGAGCCGTTTAATCTTTTTGCTAACTGTGGCAAGAAAGAATGAAAATATATTAACCGCCCAGCCACGCCTATTGGCGGTAAAGCGAAAGAGTTTAAAATGAAACCAACGACCGACAACGGCGACGGTTCGCGATTTCGGGTTCGATTTGCAGTTGCGTGTCTGCGGGTTGTTTGTTGAGTTGCGTTTTCGCCTTTAATTTGGGAAATTTCTGACGTTTAACACTTGGAAAATGCAAATCAAAATGCCACTGATATCACCGAAATGATTCCAAAATAGAAAAATTCCCATTAATTTGCCACCGCTCCTCCCGGCGCATGCGTGACTTCCGCCAGGGGGCGCAACGAGGCGAGCCCAGTGGCGTGGCTACCTCAGTTTGTTTTGGGGGAGTTACGAAAGCCTGTGGAACTTGCATAAGCCACAAGGAATTAAAAGCTTAACCGAAATGGAATTCCATTTCCCCTTCTCGTCCACTGACGTCGTCGTCGTCGTCTTCGTAATCCGTCGTCCAACTCAAGCGAAGCGAATTATTTGACTGAGGTAAGCGGATGACAGACTGGCAGGCATAAAGGGGACACCAGGATGAAACAAGATTGATCCTTCAAGAAAAGCTGAGGAGCTGCGTGTCTTTGAGAATGTGTTTTGCTATTTTAGAGGACTTACGATATTTCGATTTGGTATCTTCATGTCGAGAAGGGAAAACTGTTCCTCTGTCTTTTGCCCAAGTGAATCCTTTGTAAGCCAGCAGTAATTTCCAAGCTTAGTTTATTTCCTTGATTGGATGACGATTGGTTTGTCGTTGGGTTGTTGATGTAGAAGACTTAAGAATTCCTTGCATTCAACGAACTGCATTTTGCATGGAGAAATTACCCACAATCCACAGCCAATTCCAGGCCCAAATTATAGAGTCCTTAATTATTTTTCTTGAGGCAAATTACGTGACTTAAATGCTAATAAGCAAAATAATTATAATTTTTGTTGCCCTTCGATAAAAACACATTTCGATTGCCACAAATGCAACCGCGGTCTCTCCACGCTTCCCTGATAAAAATAAAAACAGCTGGCAAAAATTTGCACAATTATTCTAAATCAGTTTTTCTGTCCATTTGTTTCCATTTCAGCAAAAACAAAATGCAATTGTGTTTAAAGTTTCACGCTTCCCTTCATTGTGCCATTTTTGTCTGCCTAATTAAAAATTGGATCATCAAATTATTCAAATCGGCCAAAAATTGATTTATTTTTTTGTTATGTATTTTTAAATGCTCAGAGCGTTTCGTTGAGATCCTAAAGTGCAGGAGCTGCAACTAATTGGTGAAATCGTTCAATGGCGGCGGAGTGTTCTGGTTTTCAGTGCTCTGGTTTTCAATGTTCTGATTTATGGCAGAGAACTCCGTGCGGATTTCCGCCAGCAGCCAATCCGGCATTGTCAGCGTGTAGAAGCGCTCAGCGGTGCTCTCGGCCATTCCAAACACCACAAGACCCACCAGGATTGTCTCGACGTCATAGCGAAAGGCTTCATTCACGGCATACATCATGGTGTCACTTACACGCTCGACTATGTTGTTCAAGTGGCCGCCACGGTTGGGCATCTTGGCCAAGACCAGGATGGTGTGAATCTCCAGCTGCCAAAGAGTGTCCATTGCTGGTGAATAGAACGGCTGCTTAATTTACTCTGCGAATCTGGAAATAATTAATTAATTTAATAATTTTTTTTTTTTTTAATTTTATTTTTACTTACATACCTGTTTTTTTTTTTTTGCTAGGTCCTTTTGGGTCCAAAGCTCAGACTTGAATGGCTCACAAAACTATTGGGGCTAACAATGATTCCTTTGCCAACCAAGTGAAGTTTGACAGGATTAGCCGTGCAGCCGTTGCAATTCTGCCAGATAATTCGGGTTGCTTTGTTTTTTATTTCCACACTTGGCCCTTTATGCAAGCCGTTGGCAATCGCTGGATTCGTCGGAGAGGCAGGAATCTTTTACAAACAAATATTTAAGGAAATTTGGCTTTAATCTATGGCATATCAAGGTTATTTACTAGGCTTTAGTTTTAGAGAAATCATTGAATGTATTATTTTACAAATTCTTACGATATTTATTAAATAACGGCCGTTTATCTGATGGATTTCTGTTTTGGTCCACTCACTTAAAGTTTCCATTTTGTAGCTGCAACAGAAAATATGCAACGGAAGATTTGGCAGCCTATGGAATAGGCAAAGTTTTCCCCTTTATTTATCGTCGGATTAAAAAAAATCAAAAGCTTTCCGTAAAACTTTGTTAAAAAATTAAAAACTATGCTAAAAGATATATAGTGAAATATTCGCTGAGCTGTCTGAGAAACTGTCCAATTGTCCGGCAATATATGTAGTAGTTAAAAATTTGTGTAGATCTCAAAACAAAGGCCAAAGAAATTAAGCGACACAAAGAATAAACTAAACAAATAAATTAAAAAGTCAATTAACAAACAAATTAACTGCCCCGAAATTCATTTCTTGAAATTTCTCTATGATGTTTAATTCTTTTCTATTCTCCTTTTAAAATAAATAAAATCAATTTGGTCAAATAAACCAATTTAGAGGTTTTTTCAGCTCTCAGCTATCAAAACAGAACCTCAACCATTTTGTAAATAATTTTATTCTTCTCGCACTCTCTCAAATCGCTTAAGAAATATTTTATAATTTTTTTTTATTTAAAAAAAAAAAATAAATTCAAAAAATGCATAAAGTAATTAATTCCTAAATATTGCACATTTTTAACACATTTTGTTAACAAATTACAAAAAAATATATTAAGCTCTAAATGATTAAATTTGATTTACAAACGAAAACAGAAAGAATTTACATTTTGATTTTCTTTCCTCCAAAGCGAAAAAAAACGCCCAACAAAATGAAAAGTAGAGCAGAAAAGACAGAAGAATAAATAACAAGAATAATCATGGAAAACTGAAAGTCAATGCTTCCCCGCTCAGCCCTCCAGCAGCTGCGTCGTCTTGAACTCCACGGCGGAGCCCATTTCGGCCCCGAGATTCTCACGCACGTAGTCCCGGATTTGTTGCAATCTGTGCTCAGTGTCCTCCTTAGCCTTCGGCATGGCGTTGCGCTTGGCAGGCATCCCCCCTCGCAGCCGCTTGTAGGCATGGGCGTGGTAATTGAAAGGCTTCTGGGTGATGGCCACCTCCTCTTCCTGGCCGTGGGCCGAGGGCTGTTCCGCCGGCTGTGGTGGCTGGTAGTCCTGTGAAATCTCCGCCTGCTGTTGTTGCTGCTGCTGGTGGTGTTGGTGGTGGTGGTGCTGGTGGTCGTAGTGCTCGTCCTCGGCAGGCGGGGCGGGGGCGTGCCGCTCATAAGGCCGTATAGAGGGCAAGGCGTACATGTTGGCCGCATAGTCAGCAGCTCCGCTTTGCGACGAGTGCGACTTGAAGATCACTTTCGTATGCGTGGACCGCGGATTGTTCTCGGTGATGGGCAAGTCGTGTCCCTGATGCTCCTCCTCGGCCGGCCCAGCCTGCGGGGCTGCATAATGTGCCTGCGCCGGCGCCTGCACGGCCGTTGGCTCGCCGTACTGAGCCTGCGGCGAGGCCATGGCAATGAGGAACAACTGCGGCTGGTAGGCCGCTTCATACTGCGGCTGGTGGGTCTGTTGCTGCTGGGCCGGGGCCTCGGCATAGTAGAACTGCGTCTGGGGCTGCTGGTAGCCCGTGGGCGGGTAGTAGGCCTGCCCGGCGCCCGTGCCCGCCTCGTAGTCCGCGGACTGCTGGTGGTGCGAGTGATGGCGGCCCTTGTAGGTCTGGTAGACGTCATCGATGGCCGCGTACTGCACTGGCGGCGGTGTGGGGGCCAGCTGGTGGGCGTAGCTTACTTCGGGGTGGTACTGGGCTGGATCGGCCTGGCCCTCGGCGGAGCCGTAGGTCACCTCCACGTGCGGAGTGGCCGGCTGCTGGTGGTGGTGGTGCTTGCGCTGCTCGGCCTCCTCGAGCAGGCGGAGGTACTGGGCGGCCCGGATTTCCAGGTACTGCTGGAGGAGGGTCTGCAAGTGGGCAGCATACTTGGCTGGGCCTGGGATGCGCAGGACAATGACAGGCTCTTGGTAGTCCTCTGCTCCGGAGCTGGGTTCAGGGCCGTGCGGTAGGTCGATTTGCGGCTGCTCTGGTTGCTGGGCTGGCTGGCTGGCTTCGTAGGACGTTTGTGGCTTCAGTTCGTAGGAATATGAAGGCTCGATGGTCACACTGGTCACCTGGGTATTCTCATAGGATCCAGTGGGATAGCCGTAGCTCAGGGGCGAGGGCTCCGTGGCTGGAATGTCGTGCTGGGAGTACGGATAGAACATGAACTTTGGTGGATCGTATTGGTAGCCCGAATGTCCGTAGCCATAGCTGGGAAAAGAGAAAAGAACAGGATAAGTGGTTGGAGAAAAAAAGGAACAGATTTCAAAGACTCTCAGTCTTCCTTTTGAGGCTGCTCCGTATTCTACTCCGGCTTTAAATTGTGGTTCAGGAAGCATAATTTTGTGGCTGGGAGTGCCTTAAAAAATCCCAGTTCTTTTCTTGCTGACTCCCAAAAGAAGTAGGAAATCAACGCTAGAAATCCGCACTTTCCAAAAGGATCCAATTGGTCAGCTCCTCCACGATTTTGGCTCCATTTTGCTGCCTCGCTACTCACCCAAGTTCCCCGTCGATGGTGCGTTTGTTGTTCTTGGTGAGCGTGGAATTGGCGCGTTCAACTTTGATTTTGATTTTGTCGCCGTGCAATTTGAACTGCTTGTCCAGCTCCTTGATGAACTCCAGATCGTCAGCGGGCAGATTTTGGAAGGTCTCCGTCAACTCAACGGCCGGGGCAGCCGGCGTTCCCACCGTCGTGGCCGCCGGCGCTGGCGTCGTGCTGCGCTGGGCAATTTTAACCCGCGGCTTGCTCGGCTTGGCCGTCGAGGTCGTGGCAGCCGGAGGCGTGCTTGGCGATTTGGTGGGGCGCTTCTTGAGTGTGGTCACCTTTTTGGGATAGCCGCCGCCCACCTTGGCGGGCGCATCGGACGGGCTGAGGCCGTTGGCCGCGCAGACGGCGGCGCTCAACGCCAACTGCAAATGAAAGACAAACAAATGAAGTTATTTTCGTGTGCGGATCGAATGCGTTGGTCGGTTGGTGGTTTGGCTTTTGTGTATTTGGATTGCGGCTTTTTTCGTTTCGGATGCGGCTCAAGGTGAGAAGACAATCGAAAATTGTGGCCATTGCCTCGCTCTAGGGCGACAGACGATCGCATAGATAAACCCAGAAACCTATCAAAGGCAGCCATAAAAATTCAATAAAAGAAAAGAAAAGAAACCAACTCCATCCACGCCAAGCCAAAAGAAAAGGCAGACTACGGTGGGCCAATCCAAGCGGCGCTAATAGCCGTTACCGTCGATCAAAAGCAACTCCAAAAAAAAAAGATAGAGTTCAACTTTTGACATTTGCTCTGACGGCGATCATCGGGCAACGCTGGCGGCAAAAAGTGTGCCATTGATCGTTTCGGCTGACATTAATTTGACCAAAGCCGTGTCATCGATCGCTTCTCCTTTTATATTTTAGCCTTAAGTTCGTCGCCTAAGTCTTTTGTTTGCCACTGAGCATCATCACAAGCTGTAGCCCGCATTTACCCATTCAGAATCCCTTTGTATTCCCCCAATCAATGCCGAGTCCCCCCCAGCCTAATCATAGTGAATTAGGCAACTTTGAAAGCCACTAAATCAAAGCATCTTCGAAGCCCTTCAATCCTCTTATGGATCAATCCAAAAAGAATTGTGACTCGGCCGGCCACTGGGCAATTTTGAAAGGCCGGGCGGCTTATTACCACTCCAATGCCATGCATCATCCCGGGGAATTAAGTAATCATCGCCAACACACCTGAGCTGACAATTGTAAGAGTTCAAGGTGAAGGTATGAAAGACGGCGGCTGCGTGTGGCGGCGGCCGCTGACCTTGGCTGCGAAGGGAACGTATCAGATTTACAGTTGACTTTATTGCCGGTGGCTTGGGCAAGCCCAGTGGAGGGATGACGAAAATATGAGAGGAGATTTCTTGATGACAAAGAAGTTAACCTCGTGTGGTTTTGATGAGGCTGTAAAAGCCGCAAAAACACCCCAACAGACAGTGAGATTAAAGTCCGAAATCAGGTCAATGGGACTTCTTGAAAGCGAAAACAATTTCTTTCTCCAAAGCCCTCGATTTCTTAGTCTTCTTCTCCTTCAGTAAACTTGGCTTTAAGCCTTAACTCAGGGCCAGTTCGGCTGGGTATATTGCAATTTATCATTGCCATAAGATAAAAGAAAAACAACAACTTAGTTGACATTGACTGAGGCAGCAGAAAGACAAGTGCCTGGGCGACTGTCCGGCCGTCAATTAAATCTCCTCATATAAACAAAACGGATTTCCACATTCCAAGCCAACCTTCCAGCCAAGCCAACTAACCATTTATCAATTCAGTTGGCCCTCGCTGTGCTCGGCGTCCAATTACACCAACAAGTTGCGGATCGAAGAGATATTAAAGCGATCGAGAAACTTTGGCATTTAATTACATTTTGTCACTCAATTATCTGGCAAATGGGGACAGTGTGTCAAATTGCTGGCCCCTCGGCTCGCAGCCTGAAAGCAGGAAGACAAAGTTTTTGTTTTTATATTTCGGGGAGTCTTGAAAATTTGCACGCAGCTGCGCCAAAGAAAAACCTCAACAACAATTTTTTTTTAAGTGCTCTCTGTGTGTGTTGGCCGGGGGCTGAGCCGCATAGATCTGGTGGGTGATCTGTGGTTGTTGGTCGGTTGGTCGGCTGCTTTTGGCCAACATGCGAATTTATGTGATCTTTGTGGCCGCTCGTTTGGTCGCTCGTTCGCGGTTGATTGTTGCTTATATAATGCCACAAACACTTGTTGTTGAAGGCGGCGGTGGGGCAAACGGTCGAGGCGCCTCTCAACTTTTCGAAAGCTCAAATTGATTTATCTGCCGCCAACGTCAAATGACAATTATTTTGGCTCCCCCAGTTGAGTCTTTCTCTTTGGGCCTTTCGCCAGCTGCCGCAAGAACTTTGGCGGTCCGTCAACTTGCAACATCGCCAACAACAACAGCATTTGTGGCGCCACACGATTTGTTCACGCGCAACGCATGAAAATTGGTCAGGTCGTGGTTTTGTTTTTTTTTTTTGGTTTTTGTTTTGAAGTTTTTAATTTTTTGTTTTGGTTGCTTTTATTTTCGCAGTTTACCGTTGGAGATGAGTGTGCGCTGATAATCGTCGGATGGGTTCGGATGACGCAACACCAACAACAGCAACAATAAAACTTTAATTAAAAGCAAACCAAGAAAAAAAACAAAGTTTGCCAACTCCACCAAAAAAACAGGCCCTGCCAATAAGAAAATATCTTCGATCGGCTTAGGGAAGAAGACTTTCAAAGGTTGTTTATGGTTTTTCGGGCAGCCGATTGCTTGATTTTTCTAAAGAAATTTCATAAAATGGTGAAATTCTGTTTTGATGGCATCAAACTTTTCAACTCACAATTTACATCCATGCAGCCTTATCCTTTTATTGTTAGGAGGACGCAGCAATTTATTTTATACTCAATTTCAGTATGTAATTGTATTTAATGAATTAATTTTTGCCACTTTAATTTAGACTTAATCGGATCAATTTAGCTATACAGAAAGAACTGGAATGAATGTTCGTTTAAGGAACAAATATACTCCGGTTCCTTCTAGGATCGCGTTGCCAGATTGTCGGCCAGATCACTTTTGCTTTTGGGCGCTTGAATTTGAATTGAAGACCTTTTCAACACTTTTCTTATCTGTGATTTGATCTTTGTTATCGGCGGGCTTCTGTTTTTGGTGTGCTGATTTTATCGTTCAGCTGCAAATTCTATTTTGAGGTCTGGTCGACTCAAATGCTCTAAAGGCCATTGAATATTTAAATTTTAATTTGAAAATATAATCACAATCAGAGAGAAGATTTAACCACAAAGAAATCTATGCTAAATCAATATTCTCCAAGCTTCTCAATAGACAATTTGTGGACTATCTTTTTGGTATTCATTGATCTCTGTTTTAGGTTCCTCTTCTAATTTAAACTCTTCCTACTTTTAGATCCACTGATCAGTCAATATTTCCCTTTCTTTTCATTGTATTTTAAGCCTTCTTGAAGTCCGAGTGTTCTAGGGATCTTAAAGGTTATTATTAAAGTTCAGGCTTAGAATTTAAACTTTCCAGAAGCTTACAAAACTCCCCATAAATCCCTCATCTCCCACTAAAAAAGAGGAATTTCATTTCAAAACCTCAGTGCTTGTTTTGGGGCTTGGGAACCAATTGGATGATTTTGAAACCAGCTTGCCATAAATTCATTGACTCCCACCAAAAGCATTAAATGTTCGCCAAGCCCTTTGAAAAGCTCCTCGTATCGCTGCTCTATTTTCTTATGGGTCTGTGGGTCGATTTTGTGTTTATCTTTTGGGTTTGTTTTCGTTCACATTGTAAATATTATGAATTCATGTAAATGAGAGGCGAGAGGTCGTCGTGGGCTGTCGTGCTTCCGGCTGTCCGCGCCCTCCCGCCGTCGAGGTGGCGATTTCACCGCCCAGCCGAGCATAAAAATTCAAATCTTTTTTTTCACATCGACAATCTCCCATCAAAAATGTTGCTAATTGATTGCGCGATCTGGCGGCAAACCGGCGGCAGCCACAATGCCCGCCGGGGAATTGCAATGGATTCGATTGCATTTTCGGTTTTGTTAGCCACTCAGTCCGGGCAGTTATAGTTTTTGGCCAAAAACCATCGCTCGCCGCCGGCCCAGTCACAAATATTTGCATATCTATGGGGCCAGGGGAAAGGGGAACTCGTTTTGCCCGCCTTGGGTGGAGTCGACGCCGCTTATGTAAGCCTAATTGAGAGGAAGTATTCTCGACGTATCAATGCCTCGTTGACCAGCAGCAGGAAGTCTTCCGCCAGCTGGCTGGCTGGCTGGCCGGTGTGGGAGGGGGCAATAACATTCACACACCTGGCTGCCTTTTGGCAGCCAAAAGCCGCAAGTGGAAAAAGCTGACTCGCTGCCACCAGCCGACCAGACCGACCGTGTGCCATCCACGGGGATCACTGAACTGCACCGAACCGGGCCAGGCCAATCCATAAGCAGGGGGAGAGACCGGCTTGCCGCTGCACCCTCCGCTCAGCAAATTCGGCCAACAACTCCCACTGTGAGCGTCCGCTTTCCACGGGCCGCGGCCATTACGTGGCGCCTGCCAAGTGAGTTAGATGCAAATTAATTTTGGTGTGTGTTTCTTTTTTGGATGGCTTGACGGACGGCACAAGGAAAC
The DNA here is from genome assembly GCA_037075105.1 of Lissocephala sabroskyi. Lineage (NCBI taxonomy): Eukaryota > Metazoa > Arthropoda > Insecta > Diptera > Drosophilidae > Lissocephala > Lissocephala sabroskyi. The sequence goes on along the minus strand of JBAMCP010000371.1, from coordinate 31,156 downwards.
TTGGGGCGTGCCTGGCCGATCATAGCAATCGGTTAGTGAGCATTCCGTCCATTAAGCTGAGTCAGTCAGTTTTTCCCAGATCCTTTTAGAGTTCGTTTGAGAGCAGCTCAAATTTAGTTATAGAATTTGTTGTTCCAATTTTTGTTCGTTTCTTGAGTTTAAAGCAAAATTCTAAAAGCCAACAATCGCGCAAAGTATTGAATACTTATTTTTTGGGAGAATGTCGCACCGGGTAAATTGGTTCGTTCGTTTGGTGCTGGTCGAGATGCCCGGCATGGAGGCCACTGTCAATCAGATTGCTGACGAGATGACCCGCCGTTTGGATCTTGCCAGTGATGTGCGCTATAAGAATTTTGTGGAGCAGGCACTCGACTCTGGGATCAAAGAGGGTTTCGTGGTGAAGAAACCCAACGGCGTCTACAAGGTCTCCGTGGCTATGTCTAAAGAATCTTTGAATTCCTTGTAAACCTTTTCTCCACTTCTCTTCTCGAATGAGAGACGAAGACTTTGATGTCAGACTGCATTAAAAATTTTCGAGTGATTACTTTAAATGGAGTTTTTATTTTGGGAGAGGGCCAGAAGAAATCGCAAGGGATCAGTTGATGGGGTAAAAGATCTTTAAGGGCCACGTCGATGGGTTTGGTGGAAGGGAAGTCCCAGTTCGGTTTCTTCTATTTGGAATCAGGAATTCGATAAAGAGAATTCCTTGGGGACTTCTGAAGGGTTTGAGACTTCTGTTCCTCACAGCAGGATTACTTTTCTTCAGTAGCGTAGCTTCTCGGAGTCGTAAAGAACTTAAAGTCTAGAAGTTTTTTGGCTCAATTATAGATTCATCAAAGTGCTGATGATCTTCGACTTGACTTAAACTGAGGAGATTTAAACCAATAAAAGATCATTAATGGAACAAATGACGAATGCTGAACGCAGGAACTGTTTCAGCTTAAAGTCCTTCATTCGAAGCGCTCGTTTCGTAAGTTTCTGTTGGCAATTCCTAGATATTCCCCTTTCCTCAAATGCCCCTTTGACTATCCTAAAGAACCACTACTTTGATTATTATAGGAAGAGACCATAAAGTGAGGAATTAGCTAAACTTCAAGTGCTATTTTTCTCTACTCTTAGTCGTTCCTTTTGGTATCTTTCGATATAAGAATGGATAGATTGTAATAGGAACCAATGATTTCCTGATTCTCCTCCCCATTCAAGTCCTTAATTCGATGCTCTCGTTTCGTAAGAGTCTGTTGGTATTTCCTGGAGATTGCCCCGCCTTGAAATGCCCCTGGTATCATCCCATTTACATCATAGTTTTTTTCCCTGACAGCAACGCAGTTTCCCATTCACATTGTAGGCCAATTATGGTATTTGGATGACGAGGTCTCTGTTTGTAGGGCAGGAAATACGTACCAATAACAAAGGTAATCTCATTGTGGCAACTCGACTCGGTTTGGAGGTGATTCCTGAAGGTGTTGCTGGCGGTTGTTGTTTTTTGTTGTTTGTTGCACAGTCACTGCCGCCACTTAAACAATGCACATTGAAATCAATTTTCCCACATAAAAAATGCAACTTTATTTTTCTATAATTTTAATTTCTTTTCATACACCACACCAGAGGAGTAGTTGATCCGTTCAAGTAAAAAAAAAAACAAAAAAAAATGGCTTGATTTTTTGCACGAGATTTCCAAATGAAATTAAGAAATTTGAGGAGGCCCCCAACGATGTTGACGTTCAAAAGTCGCGCGACTCACTGTGGATGCCGCTGGGGGGCCGCTTGGTTTTTATGGCGCTGGCCAGCGCACACAGAGAGAGACTCGTTGCAGCAGCAGCAGCCCACAGAGCAACGTCTTCATGGTTGCAGCAGCAGCGGCGTCGGCAAGTCGCTTGGCCAGTCCCACCGACCGGCCGACGTGCCGAGCGCCCCGCCAACTCGTCGCCCATTCAGTGGCGGATTTGGGAGGCGAGCGAACCGGACGAGTTCACAAAGCAACAACATAGACAATGACACCCAAAGAGCGATACGCCGATCGACCCGCCAACAACAATCGCCACACACCTGCGACAATTGCTGCCAAAGACCGCGAGGGAGCTGGACAAGCAGTGGGATTTCTTGCTGGCTCCTATTTGAGGGCGGGGGATACCTAATTAAAGGCAAAGAGTCATTGAAATCTTGGTTAGATTTCTTGATATTGAATTAAGCATCCCATAAAAGGGATTAAAATGCGCGCGAGAGGCGCAGCTAAAGGCAAACACCATTGAAATATTGGGTGGATTTCTAGGATTTTGATTGGGAAGCTTACAGCCAACTTGATATTGAATGAATAACCCAATAAAAAAAGAGATTGCAAAGACCAAAAAAGGTTAAAATAAGTGAACAAAAATAAATTCTTTAATTTTTAAAAAGTCAAATAATAAATTAGATTAAACAAATACATTTTTGAATTCGAAAAAAATATTTTGTGCATACGAGACGTGGGTACACTTAAAAGTCCAAGGTAAGAATACAAAATAAAAATATTAAAGCCAAAAATAAATCATTAAAGGGGAATTGTAAATTAAAGTGCATAACAGCTGAAGGTGATAGCGATTGCAAGTAATTAAATAATTTTCAAAAAATAACTAAAAAATGGTTCAAAGATTGAGGCTTTGAACGCCGGCAAGTACCTCTCGATGGAAACCACGCAATTATAGCAACTGCAAGAGTTTTTTAAAATAATAAGTAAATTAAATAAAACGACGAACAGGAGGCGAACACACTGAAGAGCCCACTCAAGACGGCTAAGTGAAACGCATAACGGCTGAAGGTGAATAGCGATGGCAAATTGGCCACACAAATTATTAAAAGAAGTCAATTTAAAATGTAAAAAAAAAAAAAAAAAAAAGGTGAAGTGAACTCAGCTCGCTGGGAGCTCGCCGAGAACTGATTTCGGTCGATAAAACTGCTGCTATTTATACCATTTTCAGGACCACAAAATGACAGAAGTTGGGCTCGCTTACTTCAGAAGTTTGAAGTTTCTAAGTCGACTTGGGTATACTCTGCCAATGGAAAACATTTTTTAAGGCTTTTTAACCATTCAAATAATGATTTTATTGAATTAAATTCGAACATTTAAATATATCACACCAAAAACATTATTAAAGTTGCTTAAATGGTTTAAAAATTTAATCTTTGCAAATAATTAGAGTATGCAAATTCGACTTAATTTAATATGGACCTTGCCCAAAATGAGGCCTACTAAGTTGATTCAAAATATTTAATTTGCCCTGTCCAACTTTTTTCTATAATTGACAGCTCCTTAGGGTTGTCGACTTACTGATTAAAAAGGCAATTGGAAAAATTCGTCTAATGTTATTAATATTTAATTGCAAATAATTAGTGTATGCAAATTCGACTTAATTTAATTTGGGCCTAGGGTGCCCAAAATGAGGCCTACTAAGTTGATTGAAAATATTTAATTTGCCCTGTCCAACATTTTTCTATAATTGACAGCTCCTTAGGGTTGTCGACTTACTGATTAAAAAGGCAATTGGAAAAATTCGTCTAATTTTATTAATATTAAATTGTTTATTTTATACATATAAATTTAAATTATTTAAATTACTTTAAAAATACTTGTTTAAATTTTTATTATATTTTTTGCTTTGCTTCTTCGCAAAACCTGCAACCCTGAAACTAGCTATTTCGCTCTTTCTAGCTTTTTTTCTGGAAGCATTTGCTACTGTTCTATGCGCTTCTCATCAAATCGAGTCACTGCAAATTCACCGCGATAGCGTCAACGTCTCGAGAAACCAATCCGCGTCGCATCCGTTGAAAGTGTCGCAGTTCGATCGAAAATTCCTCGGCATTGAGAACATACTAGCAAAATTTGAGTCTGTGTACAAGAACTCTGTGATTTCTAACAATTTGTGAGGTTAAAACCGAATAAGCAGGCTGCTTACTGCGCAATTTGCCTTGCCGGAGTGAGTGTGTGAGAAAAAAAATACAAAAACCCGCGATTAAATTAAATAATTCATTAAACATTTGTGTCTTTTCTAGTACTGGCAAAAAACCCACTTGCTTTAAACAAAGACATTAATTTTTTTTTCGATTCCTTCGCCAAAGTGAGTGTGTGGAAAAATAGTTTAAAAAGCAAAGCAAACTGTTTTCCTTTGTCAAAGTGAGTGGGTGAAAAAATAGTTTACAAACCTGTGATTTCAAAAAATAATTCATTAAACACTTACAACTATTTCTAGTATTGGGAAAAAACCCTCTTGCATTAAAAAAAAACATTGTTTATTGTGCGATTCCTGAAGATTAAATTTCTTTTGCTGCGGTGAAAAAAATTCTTCGCAAACCCAAGCACATTTTTTTTTGTGCGATTTTTTTGGGTAGAATTTTTCTTTGCCAAAAAGAGTGAGAGAAAAAATAATTAAAAAACACGCGAATTAATTAAATAATCCATTTAACATTTACATCTATTTCTAGTATTGGCAAAAAACCCACTTGCATTAAAAAAAGACATTGTTTATTGTGCGATTCCTCAAGATTAAATTTACTCCGCCAGGTGAGCGGGTGAAAAAATTCTTCGCAAACCCAAGCACATTTTTTTTGTGCGATTCTTTAAGCTAAACATTGTCTTTTTCACGGTAAGTGCATAAAATGCTGACCCCAAAACCAATCCTATAATTAATTATATCAATGTTTGTGTTTATTTCAAGATTTGGTAAAAGACTCCTATAAAATGGCCGATAACAAAGACAGTAAGAAAAATCACTGTGGCAAATCTGAACTTGTATTAATTTTTGCGGTTCTTTCAGCCAAAAACTTCGACAAAAACACTACTCAGCCCAAAACCTCCGCTGAGCGTGATGAAAACGAACCTCAGGAAAATGTGGGCTGGCGTAAAAATCACGCCTTGTTTCCCGGAACGTATCCATCTTGCTATAGCTATCAAGCTCCAAGCGCAAGTTGGTATGGGCCGATCGGGGTCAGGGCTGAAACGCGTGTTCCGATGACTCGAAAAAATCAGAACTATGCCCAATCGTTCGATCGGACTTTGGAGGAGAAGGAGAAGGAGAAAGAAAAACGGAAATCTTATAATAGCGCATTGGTCAAAAATAGTGCCTTGCTCGTGGAAAAAACTCAGGCTATGCTGCGGGCTCTGACCGAGAAACAGAAAAAGGCACGTGGGGTAGCTCGCGAAGAGGATAACAGGTATCGGGAGGCGCTCTTATGACCGTCTGTCCCATTTCCCAAAGCAGCTGACATTGTTGCCCATGCCAAGATGGATTTACTTAAACCAAAAACCCCCGAAGAATTAATACAAGCAAAATATAATCCATCAGGCCTGGACAAACCACTCGTTCCTTGGGCCCCCGAAGAGAAGAACGCCTTCGGTAAGACAAAGACCGAAGCCGAGATGCGCGAATTGGCCCACGAACGAGCAGCTGCTCGGGAAAGAGCTCTAAGCCTCGATTTAGCCCTGCAAAAACAAATAGCTGAAGCCCACCAACAAGTCCTTGCCGCCGAGAGATCCTTAGCCTACGCAAAGAGAAAACAAAGAGAGGAATGGCATAATGAGCCTGCCCGGCCTCCGCCTTCTCCTCCAAAGAAAAAACGCGCGACGGACCTTGAGAACTTTTTAAAGCTTCGCGAGGAAAGCGGAGAGAAAATGCAAGACTATTTGCAGCACATTGACCAGATCAACAAGAAGTACGCCCAACAGCCCGCCAAGGTAGCCAAAAAGCCAAAGCCCACACCCCCCCCAGCCGTACACTGTCCCCCTCCGGTGCAGGACCCAAAACTTCCTGTGGGCGTCTTCCGCCTGCCTGTGTTTCAGCCTGGATACCAACACATCCAGGAAACCGAGCCCGCACCACCACCACCACCACCACCACCACCACCACAACCACCACCACCACCAAAACCAACACCCAGCCAGAATCAACCAACTGCGCGACGCAAAAGAGCTCCGGCCAAACCGAAGAATACTAAAAAAACCAAAAAACCACCGTATTGGCCCAAACGCTAGGGTCACACATATATTATTCACACTTATATTATTAATACTTACACTTAAGATACTTATGTAAAACATTAATATTATTTTGATTTTTTTTAAACTTTAATTTTAATAAAATGCACTCACTTTTTTAAATTTGCAACGACTTTTTTGAGAGGCTTTGGTTGCTGCTGGGCGACTGTCAGCTGCCTGCCAAATTGTTTCTCCAGTCCAGAGATCTCGGTGTGTTTGTGTCTCTGCGGCGGTCTCGCTGTCTGGCTGCATAAATAATTGATGACATCCAAATTGCAACAATGCAACAATTAAGGCCTCGCACTGCCAACGGCCAATTGCAACTTCATTAACAGGCGTGCGGTGGGCCCATAAAAGGCCCCACAGCTTGGGGAAATGGAAAATCACACACACACCCAAAACATACCTCGATTAGGGTAATACCCTTTTCTTTTGATGAGGGGCAAAGATGAACTGAAAGATGCTGGAAAGGATCAAGAGCTTTATGTTCTGTTCAACAGATTTATTTTATGTTGGCGGATTCTTGGGAACATTCACCAATTGACCAACACAAAAAGTGTATGGCAAAAAGAGAAACACACTCTTCAGGCGATGAGATGAGCCAAAACAAACGACGCAGCATCTTTGCAATGCTTCCTACTTGCATAAATTTTGCTTTACTCGTCGGCCCACTCCGCCCAGACGGAAGGACAGACAGAGCGCCAAGAGAAGAGAAAAAGAGAGCCACCAATTCAAATCATAATTTTCAAGCCAGAGAAGATGCAGGCCGGGCCGTCGGGCAAGTCTGAATTTTGCTCGTGCCATCGATGCAGATTTCAGTTTCGCTGGCTGGGTTGGTTTTTTTCTGTTTTTCTTTTTTTTTGGTTTTATGGTTTAGTTTGCCTGTCTATTTCAACGTAATTGTTTGTTATTGCCCGGCTGTTTGGTTTATGGCCGCGATTACATCATTGACAAAACACCCCAAAGTCCGCGAAAAGCCATCAAAAGAGGAAGAGACCGAAGCCAAGAGAAGCGGCAGCGTTGAACGCTTGGGACACGACGACGGGTTTCTTGCCATCTCGAAAGTCTTTGATTTGCTTTAAATAGCAGCTGACAAGCATCTTTTAGTGGGGGGCTTATGTGATCAACTCTATTTGAGTGGCTTTCAAGGAAGCTCCACCGCGACAGTTGGGCAATTCGTGGGAGGTTCCAAGTGGAAAGATTGGCCAGCGCCAAATCAAAGCAACATAATGCAAGCAGTTAAAAAAAAAATTCGTATATTAAGCAAACTTAATCCTAATCCAAAACCACTCAGGCTTCCCTCAAACCCAACGACTTCTTCACAATGCGACGTGACCGCGCCTCCGGTTGCTTCGAGTCGCGTTTATAAAGCCGCACAGGATACGCCAGGGTGTGGGCCTGCTGGCCACTGGGAGCATAGCTCCTGGCCGCCTTGTGCTGCTGCAGAATCCGCAACACCTCCCAGCTGGGAATGTAAGACTCCAGCAGAGACTTCGACGAACGGCCGGCAAACAAATCAGGCGTCGGATCCGGCTGCGAAGGCCGGAACGGCCCCTTGCTGTACGGACCGAGGCCGTAGGGCCGGCGGGTGGTGATGCTCACAAACGACGGTGGATATGGCAGCGGAATGCGTGGCGAATGCGGTGCATAGTTCCTGGGCGGCGGCGGGGCATAGGCGAACTGCTTGGACTGCAAATGCAGCGGGTAGCCGCCGGGCGCAGGCGCAGAGGCCGGCCGACGGACGTACTGCAAGTGATGGTAATGAGTGGGGGGCCGGACTGGCAGCGGCGATGGACGTGGCGGTGGTGGCGGCAGTGATTCCTGCTCCAAGTCATTACTGGCCAGATAATGGACCCCAGGCAGATCATAGGGTACAATCGGCTTGAGGAGTCTGGTGCTGGCTGCGGTTGATGAAGGCTCGATGGCGGCTGGATTGGTGTCGGGACGATGGCGCGGCCTGGGGAAAACGAGAAGAGAGACAATGAGAGTCGATGGCTTATCTAATCGGGGTATTTAGTTGTCTTCCATTAAACTGGTGATTGGGGCCAACGTCATTTGTCGGAAGCCGGGCAGCAGCCGCGGCAGCCGCGGACGCTCTGATTACTTGGAAATCGTGCAGTCGCCCAGGGCGCCGTCAGCACCCACGGGAGAGCGACAGGCAGCGGTGATTGGTACCCCAAATTAGCCTAAATACTGTCGACAGAGCGGAGCACAGCAATTTGCATTTATTTTCGACTGCGCAGATCCCTGAAAGAAGAATGGGAAAACGCATGGCAATTCGGCCAATTCCTTTGCATTTATTGGAAAGGATTATTTAGGCGATTTCTGTTTACAGCTGTTTTTCCTCCTCATTTCTGCTTAGCCCAAAATTAGCAAATTCTGGCGGAGCAGCTCGATGATTTCGCCGGGCAAGGCGATTTTGTAGTAATTTTTGGTGGGACTGGTCACATAACCAGCAGCCACGCATTCCTCCAGAATCACATGGATGAAGAAAATAAGATCGTAGTCGTTTTCGTCCAGTCCCAAGGGAGTGACGGCACGTTCGCTTACTTCAAGCAGATGTCCATATTGACCGGGGAGGTCAGCCAGGGTCAGAATTATATATTTTATCGACATTTTTGCTGAGCAATTTATTACAACGACTATACTCTTACAAACTTCGAGATGAAAAGGAAGTTTCCTGATATATCGAATTATCTTTTGACGTTTCTGACACTTATCGAAAAGTAACTATGAAAATTTGATCGAGAATTCGGTGCATCAAATGGCCAACATAAATTGGCAACATAAATAAACAATTTGATTTTCTTTCCCATAATTTAAATAATGGTCGGGAAGTATTACAATAAGTATCGATAAATCCAAATGTCACCCTGTTTTAGAGTTACCGGCTGCACCAATTGGGCAAAATGCGGGAATATGTAAAAAAATAGAAATAAGCTGGATTTTTTGAGGCCCATGAGGCTTGCGAGGGAAACTTATACCCTTCGCATTTATTTTAACTGGCTAACTTTAATGATGTAATGATGTAAAGATGTAAAGTTTTGGGTGGCTACTCGTCATCCGACTCTTCAGAGTCGGTGCCCAGATCTTCTTTGATTTGATCTTTGCGCATCTTTGCCATTGCCGCATCCGAAAGCTTCAGTTCATATACTTTCGAGGTCGACACAGCGACCATCTTGGCTGTCTCGCAATCCTCCAGCACTTCGGAGACATAAGCAATCAGCTGGTCATCCACATCGCAGCCAAGAGAGGCGCCCACCTTCTGGCAAATCTTCATCACGTCCCCTTGGCGGCCCGGAAGACCGGCCAAAATGTGGAGGATAAATCGCAGCGGCATCTTTTCGCACACAGAATCCTAAAGCTTTTTTTGAAAATGTAGCTCGTGTTGATGTTGTTGTTATTGTGTGGAGTTGGGTTTGAAGTATATTGAATGAAATCAAGAGAGAGAGTTTGTAGATTGGGGCTACTAGATTTGCCGCCAACAAATTTATTTGCAAAATATAAGAGTGAGAAATGAGAACGCTTAGCCATCGGAAAGGCTGAACTCCTCTTCCTCGTATTGAGCCAAGATCACGTCCACTTCGATCTCATGATTCTCAGCACGAATCTTGTTCAACACAAGATCGGGCATGGTCAGCTTGTAAATGCGCGGCAACGGAGACTCCGCGAACTTGTACAAAACAAGGCCCTCCAAAATTGTCTCCACGTCGTATTCGAAATGACGAGTGTTCTTGTAGCGCAAATAGCCGGCCACCATGGAGGACAGCACGCTCAAATGGCATGTGCGAAGTGGCATTCGGGCCAGGAAAAGGATCACGCATTTCTCCAGCTTGTAGAGCATCTCGAGGGCTCCCTTGTACATGAGTTTTTCGGCCGCAGCTCGGTCGCTGCGCATAATATTCCAAATGGTAGGCATGCTTCCTGGGAATTCAAACCGTCCGATAGACAAACCGCAATGTTTTAAAAAATGAGGATTTGTTTTACCTGCTTCAAAGAATTTTACAATTCAATTGTTTTTTTTTGTAGCAAATTCCAACAGAGTGTATCTGGCAATGGAATATCGTTTCGATGGCTCACCTCGCAATATCACACTGACACGTGTTTCGATTGGTTTCTTAAGTGTTGCCGTAGTTACGAAAAAATGTCGATTTTCTTTGGATCCTAAAAACCTCAAATGGGTTCTGGATCGAGTCTGACTTTGACTTTGAAAATAACTGAAGTTGTGAAAAAGCTTTCCTTACCAGCCAAAAATAATACTACATAAACTTTTAAGCCATTTGAGCTTAAAGGTTGCAACCCTGGTTTTCTGCAGCCGTCTTTTAGGTATTAAAAAAAACCACGATAACCAAGATCGGCCGATAAATCTCATATTCGATCTTTTATTATTTTTTTTTTAATTTCTCCAGCAATTAATGGCCAAGAAATAAGGCTATTTAAAATTTAAGTCTTAGCTTCCCACACTTTTTTTTAAGCCTTACCAAAATATTATTAAGATTTATAAATTCCCATAAGCGCCTGCAAAAATCCCATATGACCAATTTGATTATTCCACTTGGCGCCTTAGCCGAGTCAAAATATTAAATTTGTCCCCAACCTGTCCCAAGGCTCGTTTGGAGCCTAAGCTCCCCACCGGTTTGCCCCAAAGCTTAAAAGCTCTAAACTTACCGGTCGTTGGCGGGGCCTTCGTACGGCGCCAGCACCACATAAGCGCTGGCCAGCTGCGAGGGCAGCGCGTAGCCGGCACTCAGCTGATGGCGCTGCAGTTGCAGCTGCCGCTCGAGCAAAGCAGCATCGTGCAGGTAGCTGGGCGGCACGCTGGGCGCCAGGTTGGGCCGCCAGTCGTAGTGGGTGGGCAGCAGGGGGGGTCGGTTGAGGTCGAATTCCTCGTGGGCCTCTTGCTCGCGTTCCAGGTCCTCGAGGCGTAGGCGCTGCTGGGGCGGCAGCGAGACGTCGTCGTCGCTGTGGCGCAGACTGCTGGTTAACGGTGAAGCTATGGCCAGCATGAGCAGCATGGACAGCCTGGGCGGCAGATGCTGAAAGATGGCAAGGCAGAAAAAATGGCAAGGTCATTAGAAGGGGAGTTCCGATTGCGTGTCCATAGTGGAAGTGATTTGATGTTGGGGGAGGGGGGTGGGCGGGGGAGTTGGACAGGTGCAGCTGGCAAAACTAGTTTACGAAATTATTCATGTAAGTTGTGTTTTTATTTTCGGATGGTGAAAGGTTTTTGCCTTTCGCCGGCCACGCCTTCGTGGGCCGCGGCGGCCGTTCAGTGATGCGTTTAATTGGGTTTTTTATTGTGCCAAAGAAAATTATGTTCACCGGCTGGCATATGCAAAGTCCGATAAAATTTCTGTGAAATTGCTGAAATCAAATCGTCTAAAATCATATTTACCCACCGCCCCAGCGCAACTGGGCATTTGCATGGTTCGTTGATTGGACCCCAAGAAAGCGGAACCAAAATGATCCGAGGGGCAGTCGCATTGAGCCGCGGAAAAGCGACAGGTTAAACGAGGCGAAGGTGGGCGTGTCTTTGCCTGGAGAAGGAGGTGGGCTGGCCAGTGTGGGTGGTTGGTGGGAGGTATTCGCGTTTGTTGGCCTTCCTTTCTAAAAACCACCAAAATTCCCCCCAAAAAACGATCGTTTGTCACGCCATATGAAATACCAGTTGGCCTATGGGGGGGATGTTGCAATTGAACATCCTCCCCGTCCTCCACCCCTCAAAAGCATTAAAAGAATCTACACGCAAAAATAAAAAATATTAAACAAAATCAGTTAAACGGACGACGAGTCGAGTCGACTTAAATTTGTACGCAGCGGAATTTATTTTCCTGCTTCTGGCCAATTGCCAATTTTATTTGATACTCTTTCATAATCAACGGGCATATTAGTTTGGCAGAGTCACAAATTCGCCGAGATTTAAATAAATTTGAGTGTAAAAAATATCTTCAAGAAATTCAATTTCAATGAGACAAAAATGGAAATCCTCTGCAGGTCTTTAAACTTATCAGATGGAAGGCTATAGACGATGATAATCAGGCTGGGCTTTTACGTCAAGAAAGTCTGCTAAATATCCTCTCTATTAGACTTATTGGGCTCTTAGGGAAGTCAGGATTCAACAGAACTTTGACGGAGTCTCCGGGCTCTCCCACCAATCGTTTCCTTGGCTGAGTATTTGAGTTTCGATTTGGCAAAGTTAACCGCACAAATTCTGCTTGTTGTGAATTTTGTGCAATCGACTGCCCCGACGACTAGCAATCGTCTCCGTGTGTCTGTCCGCCCGTCCGCCTGTTCAACTGACAACGATGATGATGCCGCTGCGGTGCCAGCGGGCCATGAAAAACTAGTTGCAATTTTTGGCCGCAAAATCTGAAGCAGTTCACCGGCCATCGCCGGCGGCGACTCCAAATGGCCACCGCGACGGTCGCTAATGATGCTGCGTTCCGATGCGGTGGCTCCGCGCGGTTCGTTGCCGCGGCAACGCATCCCAATTAAAAATCATCGACGGTTCGAATGCAAATGGCAAGTTGATTAATTAAGCCCACCACGAATGTGTGTCTTGCTCTGGTTTCCTCAGCTTAGCCTGCCCCCAACTTGGTTAATCTTTTGGCGTACCCCTTGCTGGCTGGTGAATTTGCGGTGGCCCGCGGGGCTTTAAAGGGTTAATGTGGGTAATTTTGAAGTCTTTTGTTGGATTGTCTGGTCAAAGGAGAAAAAGAACTGAAGGCGCTTGGCGTGCATAGAATTGGGCATTTGACAAATTCAGCGCATCTTGGGCAAGCTTCAATGTGTCAATCAATCAATGCAGCCGTCATTTCGAAGCTGTCATAAAGGCGGATGTTAAATGGCCTGGCCAACGAGCACAACCGGCGGTAATTGCTGGTCGGAACAATCAGCGCTCCGCTGCACCGAATTAACCCGACAATGGGTGGCAAGATCTGCTGGCCAACTTGGGAGGCGGATTGATGGCGACATTGGATCAATTATTAGCATTGAGAATTGAGTTCATTGCGTGACTGACTTCTCGGTTTTGTTGGTGGTCAAATTACAAAAGCGAGGGGAGTGGTGGAATATTTAGAATAGGAGAAGTTTTTTTAAGGATCTTAATAAATATTTTGTCTTGAGACCTATTGGATATTTTTGTTTGATTGCCTAGGGCCCTAATACATTAGCTTATAATAGAATCTTCAAAGAATATCAGAAGATTAATCTACGACTTAAAATTTAAGGTGCTATTGATTTTATTTATTATCGGGGTTCAAGATCTTTAGAGCACAACAAGCCCCGAAGTGAAGAAAGTTATTTGGGTTACACTGAAGATTTCTTTTTATAAAGAAATCCTGGGATAATTTAAAAATCTTTAAAATCAGACCACAAAGATCTTCTTTATCTAAATTTAAGATCCTTTCTTGATTGAGCTTCCTTAGCCATAAATACTCACCATGTTGTCTTTATCTGGTCTGGATTCCTCGATCTGTGTGTATAAATCCGAATGTCCGTTTAAGCGATTTTGCGCCTTTCACCGAAATCTCCGCTTAATCGCCACTTAACTTTTGTCTCTCTGTCTTTTTTTTCTGGCCGACTTTGGGTCTTATTTTTTTTTCTGCACAGATGCTCCTTTCGGCGGTTCAGTAAACTTTAAGCACAAACAACATTCACCGACTTATGCACAGAAAAAAAAAAAACAAACCAAAAACCACAACAACAACGACGACACAAAATTACAAGAGTTGTAAACCGAACGGAGGCCCAGCAACGGAACGACTGCCATAGACCAAAGTCAGTCTACTGGGTTTTATACCCAAAGACCAACGGCGAGCGACGCCGGCAACGGCGGCGACAGCGAAGACGGCGCTGGCAGGTGTTGGCCAAGAAAGCCGAGCTTCATTCTCGGCCAGAAGTAGGAAAATGGTTGGCATTCATGACCAGGTTGGCGGCTGTGGTGGTCGCCCTCAAGGGCAGTCGGCAAATTCCCAGGGACCCCGGCGGAGGGAAAGACTTTCTTCCGAAGCAGTGGAGGTTTTCGTGGAGCAGGGCGGGTGCGGCTGGGGCTGTGGCAATTAATTGAAAATGAAAGTCAGCCAGCAACACCCAAAAGAAACCTCTAATTGAAATCATTTCAAGTCTGCCCATTCGACGAAGCTAATTTACGAATTTGAAAAATCGTATGGGATCGAAGACACAATCCGTCACTGGGCCGGCGGTAAGCGGTGAAGGAAGAGGCCCAGACAAGTGGAGAAGAAAGACTCGGTGATTGAAAGATGGGATGAGTCAGGGCGACTTCAAAATGAGCTACATACATTGATTAAGAAAGAATTAATCAAAGTATGCTAACTAAAAAAGATATGCAATTTAAAATCCACAACAAATATCTTCTATCCCCTTTTTTTTCGGCTTGAATTGGACTTTGAAGAATCCAAACTCCCCACAATTTGTAGGGTCCAAAGAAAGCAACTACGTACAATTTGAATACCCAAAGGAAAACAACAGAAACATGATAAGATTTGTTGAATTTGATGGTCGCATTGGTAACCGTTCACTTCCGCTCTATAAATAGATTACCAACTCCAGAGGGCCGGGGCGGGGAGGGAATAAATGAACGCATGCTTACGGTACTTAACCCAAGTACTCTAAATACCCCAAGCTAATCATCTGCCCCGCCGCAATCGCTCAAAAGCCAAAGAAAATCCAATTCATTCCTTAACCAGCAAATGGAGCAAGAGTTTTTCTACACTCACAAATCAAGGGCATATTGGCTACGACGGGGGGTTTGTTTGGGCAGAGAAAAAAGATTAAAGAATGTTGTTAAGAAATTGAATTTATTGTTGGCTGATTTAAAAGTTTTAGAACTATTTTAGAATATTATATAATTTGGAATGTTTCTTCATAAAATCATTGTTTAATAATAGAAATATGATCCAGAAAATTGTAGAACTTTTGCCCCCAAACGCCAACTAACACAGCAGAGTATTCCAGCTTCGATTTATGGTTTCCCTGTAGTTTTCTTGTTGGCTGTCTTTGGCTGGGCTTGCGCCGACAGGGGGAATCATCACTGTGACTTTGGTCACGCTAAAAGGTTGAAAGTAAATTGTACCAAATGCCGCTTGTAATGCCAATCAATTTTTTGGTATTTGCTCCACAAAATGCGTCCAGTTGGCCCCTCCATCCCGCCGCTCTTGAGCGAGGCAAAGTGAAAGAAGCTTAACGTCTCCGCCACAAACAATTGTGTGTCTTCGTCTTCTGATTGAGTAATAATGAAAGCTTTATTGGGTGGGTAGGGGGTGCTCCTTTTGAAGAGGTGGGAGTGGTCAATAAATTTGTGGAAAAAATGTCACAATTAGACGGCTGAATGTGCGTTGAACTTCAAGGTTGGGTCTTTGGGATCTTCCATAAAATGTTACGTGAACCGTTAGCGTGAAATTTCCGCCACTTTCACACCAACGCCGCCAAACAATGGAAATGCATTCTGTTTGGCCTGATCAACTCGGCTCACGTGTTACGCAGAGAGACGCTTGGTTTTATTTTTAGGGGTCGTCTCTAATTAGCAGCTTTTCGTAATCGTCTTTCATATGTCTGGTGGGAATGGCGATGGTCGGCTGGTCGGACGCCTGCCAAATGCTTAAGCGGAACTTGAACCCATCAACTTGCCAAATTTGTTGTCGTTTCGAGTCATCCCCTTCCCTGAAGGTTGTGTGGTAAAAGGGCTTATTGGGTGTAAGATTGAAAGCAGATTGTGTGTTGAAGATTTCAGGGTTTATATATATTTATTTTTCCACCTATATTCGCGCTTATCGCGTGGGAACTTCAGTGGAATTTATTAAGATTTCCCAACTCAACAACCGAAGAAAAAGAATTTTACAGAAAACAATTTGATTTTAAAATTAAACATCATTCCAATTTTAGCTTAAATTTTTTAATGAAACATTGCATTTCTTGGATCATTTGCTGCTCTATTAAGTAGTATAGTTTGTACTTTATTATATACAAAAAAAAAAAAAAAACAAAAAAAAACAATAAAATAAGCATAAATTTTAAATTAAGAAAATAAGAAGCCGAGCGACCGCAAATGACTTAGGCAACGAACTCGACTTAGTTGGCGCTTTTGAACCGCCGCCTCCTCCTATGCTCTGCTGCGGATAAAGACATGCGGTTGCTGGGCTGCCTGGCCCTGCTGACCCACCACAGCCGTTTCCTGGCCCACCACCGGCAAATACTCATTGAGGTTCAAACTAAACGTGGCCGGATACATTTTCTCCTTGGCCTCACGATTAATCCGATAGTTGCTGCGATACGCAGTCGCGCCGGGCGACAGCAGCGCGCTGGCATAGCTCTGCAGGCCCGCCGAGGTGTACTGAAGCCCGGGCATGCCAGCCGTAAGAATTGTGGGCGTCCGGGCCGCATAGTCAGGCACCGCGGCAGTCGAGCCGCCAGCGCCAACGCTGGTGGCCAGCGACGGGGCCGCGGCAAAGGCATTCGGCGAGGCTGCCCCATTGCCAGCCAGATACGGACTAATCGGCACTATGATTGGCCTGGTGGGAATCAGCTGGAGATACTGGACTGTGCCGCCGCCATCCTGCAGGGTCTGGGCGGGCAGGTACTGCATAAGCATTGGGGTGCTGGGCAGATTGGCGGGCGCCATGTTGCCAGGCGGCAGGCTGACCAGCGAACTGCTTTGGATGGGCGTGAAATTGGTCTCTATTTCGGGCAGCTTGTAGGACGGCTTGAAGTTGGGCTCTGGCGGCGCTGGAGTGGGCTGGACTTGGGCCTGGGCAGAGGACAGGCTGTCGTAGTTGCTGGCGTAGACGGCCATTGAGTTGAGGTGGGCATCTTGGGTCTTCTGCTGCTGCTGTTGCTGGACTTGGACGCTGTTGGTGGACTTGACGGTTTTGTTGGGTATTTCGGGGCTGGAGACGGGATTGCTGTGGGCCTGGCTGGACAGCAGGACGAGCAGCAAACAAAGCGGAGCGGCCAGCATCTGAATAAAACGGAAAAAAAATTTAACCAAAAAAAAATCACTGATAATCCGAATTAGTGGCTCTTTGCTTATTCACCTTTGAGTTTTGTAATCCGAATTTAGCTTGTGGCGGCGGCAGCGGCGACGGTATCACTTGCACTTGAAAAGCTACGCGGTTTGATTAACGCCGCCAACAACGGCTGTCGGGCTTTTATATATCAGCCGGGCCAAGCAACCAGTCAAGCGACCGACCAGCCAACCAGCCATCCAGGCAACCAGGCAGCCAGGCATCCAGTAATTTTCCTCAATTTCCATTAAAAGTAAAATGCACAAAATAAAGAGCAACAACAACTGGAGGCGGGGGACGGTGGGCGGTTGTTGGTTGGCTTTGCGTGCGCCGCTTTTGTGGCGTTGGCGTGGAAATCAAAACATTTTTGCCTCTCGTTCTTTGCAAACAAAATAGTTTTGGCCATGTTTTCAAGTTCAAGTTTACAACCAAACTCCTTTTGTTATTGTTGCTGTTGTTGGTTTTTCTTTCGGTTCCGTCTTCCGAGCGCTTTTAACTGGCGGAGGGGACCCGTAATTAGCCGCTTGCCCGCCTCCCGCTGCCCGCTCAGCCGTTTCATCGGACGGCAGCCGCTGCTTTTTTTTCCGCATCAAAGTCAATGGAGTCGGAGCCATGAAACGAACTGGTTTTCCATTTGGGAAATGGTATTTTCCCGTTTTTTACAGTTCAAATTCAATTGTTGTCGATCCCGTGACGGTCCGAAACCGACGGCCAAACAAACTCGAATTGTTTTCGGCAGCCGTACAAAATTTTCGGTCGGGTAAAGGGCCCCGCAGGTTCAGCGGAGACTTCAAAGGCAAGAAAATAGTTGACATATTTGTGGTGCTCTATAAAGTGAAGAAGAGTGGCTTCTGGGAATTTCAATATAATGGCTTAGATTTATTATTCTTAAGATTCTGTTATAATCCAAAATGTTGTGCTAGTCGACCGCCTCGGCTGCTTGGGTTTCTGGCACAGGAGTTCCACCTTCGATGGGCCCAAATACCAAATACATAAGGCCACGTTGGAAGGAGGCGGAAAAGCGATCACGAAAGACTTTGACGCGGCCGGCAATCTTCTCCGGCACCGCAGTGGCCCAGAGGGTAAACCACAGCAGGCAGGCGCCAATAACGCTGGTGATGACCCCCAGCAACCAATACTCAAGGCTGGCATAGGTCTGCTCCTCGGACACCAGAAGATTCAAGACGCCAACAACAGCGCAATGGCACAGGCTCTCGATGCGGCACCACAGCTTGGTCAGCAGCAGGTCCAGGGTAAAGCAAATGATCACAGTCTCCACGATCAGCTGCATGGCCAAGGAACAGTTGCCCGAGAACCGTGGAAAGATGTGCACCGCATGCAGGACCGACACAATGCAGGCCACGAATAGCCAGCTACCCAGGAGCGGGGCGGGCGAGCAGCGAGCCAGCAGAAAATAATACGACACTCCCATTACCGAATGCAGAATGATGGCCACGCCGAGGGCGGTCAGTCGGACCATTTCGTGGTTTGTGGGCGGCGGGGCCGTTGAGCTTTACGGAATTAAATGATGTAATTTTGATGATTTGGAATTGTTAGTGTTTTTGTTTGTAGGGGAACAGTAAATTTTTTTTGGAAGCTTACTTGAATTTGCATGAGAGCGATGTGCTGTGTTCGTGTTCGTGTGTATGCGGTGTGTGGGGGAGAGAGACAGACAGATCGGTTGTGTGTGGTTGTGTGTGAGAGTTTAACAAGTTTGACTTGCTGCTGGAAAATGTAACCTGATCGACAAACACGTCAAAGTCAAGGCTGTTTTCTGATTTGGGGTTTCCGGTTTCGTCGTTTCCGCAAGCAGCCATCGATCCAGTTTACCAAATCCTCAATTCACTTGTAATTCGCTTAAGACCACAAAAAACGTGGCCACTATTCAATAAGAAGACGACGCGCAGTTGCAATTCCGCGGCTATCGATGGAAAATGCAACCCTGTCCCAAGTTAGCAGCGCCGCCGCAATTTCTTTATTTACATAAAATTCGCCGAACTCCGCAAATAAGACAATTAACTAAACGATTTGGAAACTGTAGAAGATTTGGACTTAAAAGCTTTTAAGGACTTCCCATTAATAAGCTTGTTTTGTTTCTTCCTCCAAAACAAAGAGGTTATTTGTATTTTACATAATTAGATCGAAATTATTAATAAATATAAACGTTATTTATCTTCCACATTTTGAGTCGAGTTAATTGATAAGGACAACCACATGATAGATTCGTCGGCCGCAAAAGAAGCAATAAGTTTCGGATCCAGAGACTCCTGAGAGATATAGGAATCCCTGCTCGGCAGCAGCTCGGCACTCAGCGCACAACATCCTTGTATCTTGATTTCCAAATGTTCCCTGACTGGTATAAAAAAATCTTTAAGTATCAAAAGTTACTTATTTTTTTCTTTATTTCTTACTATTTTTCAATCAGCTGAATGCGGTATTTTTGCAGGACTCAAAGAAAAAAGTATGAGTACTTAAATTTATAAAGAGATTGTTTAGTGTTCTAAGTTTTGATTGAACTGAATTTTTGTTTTTCCTAGCTTGTAGTTCCAAAATTTGGATGACATTTAAGCCTGTGGAAGGTTGATTTGGATTTCTAGTTGAAACAATTCTATGGAAAGCCTCAAACTGGAAAGATGTAAAGATTCCTTGTGGCCTAAATGGTAAGCTCCTTAAATACCATAAATTCGCTGATGACTGGCACAGTTCTCATTTCAGAAGCTGCATCTTGATCATTGGCATACAGACTTCTCTGGTTTCGGTCCTAAATGTGTCTGGATGTTTCTTTGGATTGACGGACTCTGCTGCTTAAACGCCACGCAATTTTATCAATATCTGAAGACCTACTGCTGCTTAAAGAACGAAACAAAAACTCATCAAAATCATTCATCGAGACGCCGAAAAGCCGCTTTAATGTTTCCATTTGAAGGCGCAGAAGGAAACCCCAGAAATCTCAACGAGCTCTTCAATTTCCAAAGCCACAACAAAACTGATTTTCAGAATAAATCGAACGATTTCTACCACCTCCAAAAATCCTAAATAAAGTGGTATAAATTTTTGCTGATGCTGCGCTCAGAGGAGCCTCGACTTGTCTGCAAATCCTTGGCCCCAACCACGGCCAGGGCGAGGGTGTGGTCAACATTAAAAGCTTTGCTTATGTAGTGTAAACTAATCCTGCGTGCCGGCAGCAATGCTGCAGGACTACAGTGGTCCTTTCAAATGCGAAGCAGCCAACGAACGCTTTCATCAGGAATGCTCATAAATCTTTGCCTGCAATGAACTTGATATACCGAAATGTTCGTCAAATTAAATTTCCCACCGCCCAGCGCCCATCAGCCGCCGCTCGCAGTTTGAAAAGAAGACGAGTCTGTCCACAAAGGTTGCAGATTCCTTGTCCGTCGCCCACCAGCTGGCAAGTAATTCGTCAAGTTGCTTTGTCGTTAGCCAAGCCAAGCCAAGTCAGCCGGTTGGGTGGGCGGTTGCCTATCTGGCGCATTGCCTGGTTGGCTCTTCTTTTCATGTCAACTGCATTTTTCTTTCTTGTTGCCTGTTGGCTGTTGGATGTTGTGAGCCTTTTTTGCCCCTGCTTTGCCAGCTTTAAACCATTTAATGGCTTTTTTGCTGCTGCTGTTGCTCTTGTTGTTGGTGGGGGCGAGGCTGCTTTTGCCTTAGACTCGGCGGTCTACACGGAACACGGGGCCCATTGAAGCGCTGCAGCCGCCCCATTGAGGCAACCAGCTTTTTTCCCTCCTCATTCACAAAGACTTGCAATTCATCAAATCTCGTTAGCTTCGGTGAAAAACGCTATCCCCGGCAGCCAGCCAGCCAAGCTTGCCGAGTGTGTCTTATTCTATTTTTTTTCGGGCATTACACTTCATTGAAGTGAAAAGAGCCGCGCTCTGTCCCTGCCTCCCCACCGAAAAGTGCATCAGCCCAGGCCACAAGACTGTTTTGTGCGTCAATTTAAAGTGGCCAAGTCGCCGCCCCTTCCCAGACCTGTGACAATAAAAAGTGCGTTTTGAGCAGGCGCATCGATGGACAGCTCACTGGCTAGCCCATGGCAAAATTTTATTCCGTATAAGAAATAAGCATAACGATAATTATTGACGATAGTGCCGTTAACAATAATCAATGCAATACCACATTTTTCACAAAATTCCACCCTATCCGGGGAATCGGGCTGGTTTTGGGTTCCATCTTCAAGCATTCGTCTTTAGCAATAGAAGCACAGCATTTTGTTAGAATTGCTGTTAATTGCTGTTAATTCGCTCGCTAGAAGATATTTTTTATGAATTAAAAGCTTAAAAATTATTTTTAATTTTTTCTAAGAGCTCACCTTTTTGTGCGTGCGCCTCTTCCCGTTGTCAGCAACGAAATGATTTGACAGTTGCAGGGACTCGTTCACCTCGATTCATTGGTTCAATATTGTGTCAAACTCAATAAGTTCTTTGTTCTTTGGTTCTTCAGAGTGACCAGAAAATTAAGCCGTTCTGGGTTGACTTCTTTATTTGAATTTTTCATTTATTTGCGCTTTATTAAAAAAATATAATTATTTTGAAGCATTTAATGCGGATTTAAGGCTTTAAAATTTATTTAACTTCCGGGCATGAGATTAATTTTCTTCATCCACTTGCTGAATTTAGGTCTGCTTCTGTGTGTGTGTGGCTGTGGGTGTTTGTGGCAATCTGGCACGCAAAAAAACATTCCGCCAAAATGCATTCAATTAACAATTTTCTGGGTGGCATATAAACTTTGCCGCACTGCGTACATGACGTTTTGCAGGCTTTTAATCAAAAACTTACTGCCAAGTGCCAGTGCAACTTTTACTCAACTTAAGTTCCCTCGGCTTCTTCTTCGTTTGCTGGGCAACGGCAACAACAACCACAGCAACGCGCCAACGCCAACGCCGACTTGCAAAACTTTTCAAATTGTGACGTCGACAAAAGTCAAACTCGGGGCGCTCCCACATGCTCCTGGGCCTTCTTACCGTCGCAGTCGCAGCCCGAGCCACTGCTGTGCATGGAATACAATCAGGGCAAAAGGAGAGCTCAACAAATATAGTAAATTGCCAGGAACCGTGGAGCCAGGAATCGAGGCTAGCTGTCCGTCCGGCCCAACCGTTGGACTTGCATTCAAATCGTTGCGCATTTTTTTGTTCACCCTGCGCGTCGCCGCCGTCGCTGGGCGGTGGGCTTTCTTTTTGGAAGATGTGGGTAAAGTTTTAGGGTTTTGGGGCAGAAATCGTCATTCAGTGTTCATGGCGTGCCAGGATTTCGGACCATGTCCGTGGCATTTAGTAAAAAGTAATTAAGCTTCGATGCGTTTCATTTGTGTTGCTTTTCTGGGCAATTAAGGGCGGCGGCAAGTTTGCCAGTTTTTCCACTTTTGCCGTAAAATTTTCATAGTTAATTGCCGGGTGGTCCGAGTGCCGGTAAAGACCTCTTCCTTTCCCCACCCGCCGCCCTTCCCTCATTGTAGGCCCGTAAGTTTGCGGACGAAAGTTTTCCTCGGCTGTTGGATGTTTTGTGTGAATCGATTGTGGTTTCATTTACGGACCAAGGTATTTTTTTTTATTGTTTTAGTGTGCAAATTGAGGCACTTGACAATCGGAATTCTTGGCCATTGTAGAATTTTTAAGTTTGAAGCGTTAAATAAGAATTGAACACTTTAAAATGAATTGTTTTTTAATTAACAATTGAATAGCGTTAAAAACGAGAATACTAAATAATTTAAAAAATTCTGGCTCATCTTTAAACTATCTTATATTGCCTAATTTGAAACTCAGGTTTGAATTTTAAAAGGCTAACGTTTTTTTGGAACAACAAGAATGGAATGCTTTTGAGTTTACCAACACTCGTAAAGCGATAAATCAAAATGCATTCTTGTTTAAAAAAAAACGCGTTGATTCCTACCAAAGCAACCGTCTGGCTATCGATAAACTGCAATTAATAGGAAACCAAATAAGCGATCAGAAATGCATTTATTGTATTTGTTAAAAAATTTAGATAAACCTAGCAGGCTTTGGCATCTACGTTTAAAGTTTAGTAATAGGAAATTATTCCAGGCATCTAGTCAGTCATCATACACAAGTTGAACGAACAGTCAGCTTATTTTATTTTTATTATTTTTATATATATGTAAGTACACGTGGAGCAGCCAATTGCCCGATTGAAAGATCGACAACACCAACGAGAAGTAAATTGCTTTAAGAATTATTGACGGAACGAAGAACGAGAATATAATTAACAGTAAGTTGCCATTTTATTTTATACCAAAAAGTACAATAGTTTTGTGTGAAAGTATTTACGCCGTGGATCTCCAGTCAGTTTCAATGTGGTTAAAAACAAATAAGAAATTGATTGAGCCATGCCCGTCTGTCTTTTGTCCGTATATCTGTCCAACTGACTGAAGAGTTGCAGCAACCTAAATTGGGATTAGGACTCACTGCATCTGTCGGCAGATCGAGCTTATATCTTTTTAGATGTCACGCTCTCTTGTTCTCTTGTAGAAGAAGGGTAAATAATGAAAATACCTTTCGTTTGATAACAGAAACTAGATAAACTATATATTTTCTATATATATAAATTCTACATGGATTTTAGTCATCTATAATTAGCGGACTAATTAAAGATTAGGGACGGAGGAAAACACCTACTGCATTATTCGGTTCTTCATTTGTTAGCGTTATAAATGGGAAGGGAAGAAATATCTAAAACTGGCTTATGTAGTTTAGAAAAGTATTTTTGTTCCCAAAACAAAGGTGCAGGGCATTTCACATCAGACAAGTTCGTTTGTATCTTCCTTGCTTATTTTCAACACTCATTATTTTATTTTTAGAACAGTAACTACATAAAGTGCTTGAACATATATTTTATTTCGGAAATCTATAATATACCAACTGATAATGGGGAAGAACAGGAAGCGCAAGAACAATAAAAATGATGAAAAGCCAAATGCGCAGGACTGCGCTCCATCGACTTCTGCTCAGGCAAAGGCCACAGCCGAACTGAAGGGCAATGAATTTAAAGATAAGCCAATTAATATAAAAGACCAATGCCAACCAGCAACAAATGATAATGGACCTTTCGGTAAGCAGTCGACTCTTCAATCAGCTCAGATAGAAAGCCCAGCAACTCCTAAAATGAGTCGAGATTGGAACGATGACTTTATTGACTGCGCTGGTTCGTGGTATGAGGACTGGAAGAAGTCCACAACCCCACAGCCCAATGTGAACTTAGGCAATCAGCCAGCCAAACAAATTGGCCAAGCAAATCGAAAAGTTGATTATCAAATGGACCTTGAAATTTCATCTCAACTACCAAAGAAGCTTAAAGTTGAAGGGACTAATCCACCAAACTTTAATTCCCTCGGCCTTAATTACAGTGTAGGAACTCCGATGTCGCCGATGAGAGATCGTTTGACGGGCGGCCGAGATTTCAAAGCCGGACAAAGCGATCTTTCCGATGAAGGATCACAAAATCAGCCTGTGCGGCTATCGCGGCGACAGCGACGAAAGCAACGGAAAATGACAGCCCAAAATCAGCAGCATAAGTCGCCAGTTACACAGCCGAAACCACAGAATCCCAGCGAGAAACCTCCGGAGGCAGCTCCAGCCGAAGCTGCTCCGAAAAAAAATAAAAATTGGTGGAGGAAACGGAAGAACAACAACCCAGCGGCTCAGTCCTTGCCAGTCGCAGGCCCAACAAATCAGCCGGCAACTTACGAGCCGATGCCGAACTCGAAACGCTTGGATTGGTGGTCAAAGAAAAAACAGGTAGAGAATCAGAAGCCCTCCAACGCGAAGCCTTCGCAAAAGAAAGAGGAGGTCCTGCCTAAAATCCAACAGGCTCCCAAAGTTACTATGGTGCCTAAAACCCAACAGGCTCCCAAAGTTACTATGGTGCCGTCGACAGCCCTGCAGGAAGTCGTAAGAGTCATTTCCATAAAATCTGATATAAAGCTGTTCTCTTTGGGATTGAAACAGCCTCTAGAACTTGAGATTAAGCTGGCGTTGGACGTTCAGAAACTTGCAGAAGCCTCGAAGTCAATTAACGAGTATGAAGGCAAAGAAGACACAGAAAATTCGTTCTCAGGAACTGCAGTAATAAACGACGAGTCAACCGAGCACAAAATTATTTTAGAGGCTAATAATCAATCAGCTAAACAGCAGTCGAATTCTCAACAGAACTTTCAAAAAATCACTTCTCCAAATACTGCCGAAGGAGTAGAAATTGTCATCAAACCAATTTTAATCACTGAAGGCCCCGAGAAAGACGGCCAACAAATTTTGGAGCCCTCAGTTGCCCCTAATGAAATAAAGTCTTTGATCGAAGGGCAGACAGAAGACGCGGTTGAAAAGCAGAAGTCGGAGCCCCCAATCATTCAAGTAGAAAAAGTAGAGGCTGCAAAGCTTGATATAAATTCTGGGAATAAAAATCAAACAGCCAAAAAACCGCCACAGTCCCGGAAAGAGAAGCGGAAAATTTCTTCAAGCACCGCTCTTAAGAAATCTCCAAAGCAATTAGAATACTTAAAAGTTGCCAACAAACCAATTCTTTTAAAATCTCAACCAGAACTTTCGAAAACTGCTGATCAAGGAAAACAGGAAGACGAAGCCAAAGTCACAAATCAGGGACCTGAAGAGGCTTTGAAGTCTTTGGACAAAGCAGAGCCAGAAAAATATGAAGACGAAGCCGTTCAGGTGGAGAACCAGGCACCCAAAGATTTCCAACAGTCCATAGAACCAGACACTTCACCGACTGAAGCAAAGTCTTCAGACAAAGCAGAGCCAGAAAAATATGAAGACGAAGCCGTTCAGGTAAAGAACCAGGAATACGAAGACTTCGAGAAAGAATTAAAACAGTCCATAGAACCAATTACTTTACCGTATGAAGCGAAGTCTGAAGACAAAGCAGAGCCAGAAAAATATGAGGACGAAGCCGTTCAGGTGGAGAACCAGGCACCCAAAGATTTCCTACAGTCCATAGAACCAGACACTTCACCGACTGAAGCGAAGTCTTCATACAAAGCAGAGCCAGAAAAATATGAAGACGAAGCTGTTCAGGTGGAGAACCAGGACTACGAAGATTCGAAGGAAGACGGCCAAATTTCCTTGGATCCGATTACTTCACCGATTGAAGCGAAGTCTGAAGACAAATCAGAGCTAGTGAAACATGAAGACGTTGCCATTCTTGTGAAGAACCAAGAACACGAAGATAGTCAAATATCCTTGGATACAATTACTTCACGGACTGAAGGAAAGTCTTTTGAGCCACAACAAGGAGAGCAAGCAAAAGTCGAAACCTTCGAGCCTCCTCAACATAAAGCTGAACAGGAACCTGAAGTCTGTGAGCCCCAGTTTTCGACTGGTGGCAATTTTTCGGTAGATCCAATCAACCGGCAGCCGC
This sequence comes from Lissocephala sabroskyi, assembly GCA_037075105.1. NCBI lineage: Eukaryota > Metazoa > Arthropoda > Insecta > Diptera > Drosophilidae > Lissocephala > Lissocephala sabroskyi. Next base: position 4,727 of record JBAMCP010000371.1, on the reverse strand, counting down.
AGAAGAAGACTAAAGTTAATTCCGAGGAAAAGTCGTTGGCAATCAAGTCGGTCAACAGCGAGTATCTGCTCCAGAACTCGAATGAGAAGCCAGTTATAAAGAAATCCAGCTTAAAGGCGACCGATTCATCAATCCCAGCAAATGCCCTGCGAGTCCAGAAACTGGTCAAGCAAATCCCTTCAAGCAAATCCAAAAGAAGCTGCATGGTATGGACCGTTGAGGTGATGGGTAAGGATGACGAAGCCGACGATGAATCCGACGAAGATCAAGCCGTGCCCAAAACTAAACCAAAATTCTCCAACGACGATGCCAAAATCAACCTGAGTACGCAGCCCAAAGCAGAAGCCGAATCGCTGGGACTCCGGAGAAGCAAATCCGAATCGGACCTGCCGGGAAAAACCAAGGACAACCCAAATAATGACAACGCCGACAGCAGCTTTGATTATGAAGACACCGACAGCCCCTGCTTGGGCGATCTCGAGGTGAACGTCGACAGTCCCGAGGACAAAGTCTCCCTGAAGTTAATGATCTACCAACATGAATCGGTCAGCAACCTCCAAGAGGCCCTGAGCGAACAGCCGGAACTGTATCACCGCAGTTGCTTTGATCTCCACCTTAATGGCCGCAAATTGGAGCCCGACGAAAGCCTGGAGGACCTGCCGGACCTGCCGGACCTGCTGCAGGGAGTCCAGCTCGTGCCGCGCCTGTACAACATGGCCGATGCCAAGCTTCATTTGAGGCGCCTGATAAACCTGCTCACCGGCCCCTCCAACCAGCAGACTCCGCTGTCTCTGCTGCTCAATGATACCAACGAAAGCGTGCGCAACCTGTGGCCGGCCAAGTATGTCCAGCCGGATGCCCAGGATATTCAGCTGGCGCCGCTGCTGCCCCAAATGCGTCCTGGCCGCGCTCTGAGCTGCCTCAAACGGCTGGAGGAGGTGTTGTCCGCGGAGCAATTGCCGGATGGCGAACTCGTGCAGGTCTCGGTGGAGACTTTGGAGCAGCGCAAGCTTCTGGTGGTGGGCACGGCCGGCGGCTTCTCGGTGAATCGCAAGGGCGAAGTTTATGCCACCCTCACCCATTTGCTGCAGGCAGAGTCGAGTGGCTTCAAAAAGAACTACGCCCAGTTGTTGGAGAAGCGCAGAAAGCAAATGGAATTCGAGTTCTTGCCCACGCTAAGCGCCGAGCACAAAGACCATAAAACCTGGTGGCTTAAGTCTCCGGCGGAGCCAGCCGCCCAAAACGAACCTAATCCGGTGAGCGATTGGAATGGCAACATGCAGAACGCCCTGGAATTGCCGCAGTTCACCGTCAACCAGCAGCTGTTTCGCGACTTCGAGTGCCAGCAGCGTTACGAGGCCTTCGAGCGAGCCGCCCTTGTTGGGGCCACCAGGATTTTCAAAGAGGAACTGGAGTCCCTGTCGCCGGACTGCGAGCGTCTCTTCGTGCTGGGCAACATTTGTTTTTTGCTGACGGAATCGCTGACCGAACATGTGGCCGCTCGCCAGGAGCTGCTCGGCGTGAGTACCCATTTTAATCTGGGCTTATGTGGCCTGTACACCGCGCTGACCATCACCATTGACTACGTGGGCAAGAGGATTCTGGCCCAGGCCCTGCTGTCCGGCGAGGAGCAGCGCAAGGCCCAATTCGAGGCGCTCATGATGATGGCCACGCCGCCCACGCTGTTCAGCGAAGGTTGCCTCGATACCGACCCCACCTCCAGGGGGATTTTGCATTTGGTGGCCCGTCAATTGCATTTGGCGCCGCACAAGATGGTCACCCACGACAACAAGGTGGTGACAGTGGCCACCTCAACCTCCTGCCGGGTGACTGTGGGCTCGGACAGCCGCCGTTATGTGCTGCGCCTGGCGGACACCTTCCCGGTGGATGTGCGCTTCATACCGGCCACCGATGTGTTCAAGCCGCTGCGTGCCCATCCCCACGATCGACCCCAGCTGCGGCCGGAACTGCTGCGGGCCTACGTCAATGAACGCATCAAGAAACTAGAGGAGAAAGGATTTGACCCCAGCCACTATGAACTGGGCTTCAACGTGGATCTGATCTACAAGGATGAGTTCCATTTGGCCGAGTCGGAGAAGCAGCTGTCCGATCAGAAGGAAATGCTGCAGGACGCCTCGGAGTTCGTGGTGTTCAAGCAGCTGCATTGCCTGATCAGCGCTGTGCCCTGGCTGGACCGGCAGCCCATCGATGGCCCCGAGCTGCTCAGTCTCATGCATGCGTATGGCATCAACTGTCGCTATCTTGGAGAGCTGATGAAGCGCATGGAGCTCTGCCGGGAGGCCCTCTACCTCATGCGGATTGGTATCATTCAGATTTTGGTGCGCGGAGCCCACCATCTCTTCCGTAGTTTTATACGCGAGCGTTCCAAGGATCGGCCGGAGCTGGTGGCCACGCATTTCCTCAACTGCCTGCTGAGTTCGGCGAATATGGAGCAGATGGCCCAGGAGGGCAACAACAAACGCCAGCGGCGCCGCCAGGCCAAGGCCAAGACCGAGGCCTCGGCAGACGACCAGGCTTCTATGCCGTTGAACAAATGCCTGTCGTCCACTCGCCTCTGGAGCCTTCTGAATTTGGAAGTGCGTAACTATTACGGAATCGAGATGAACTGCAACAGCGTGGAGGCCTTCGAGGAGCATTACCAAGTGCGTCGGGTTACGGTTCTGAGGAACTTTGTTGTCCACAGCGGAATTCAGTTGCGCCTGCGCGACTACAACTTTGAGTCGGTGATTTTGCCTACCTTCAAAGTCGACGATGTTATCAGCCTGATGCCCAAGGTCAAGCCTATGGGGATTAAGTCGCGGACCCTTGAGGATGTCCAGGAGCTGGCCGATAGTTCGCGCTGCCCCAGGGGCAGGGAAAACGCCACCACCCTGGCGAGCTACCGTGTGCTCTACGGCTATAAAATGCGTCACTTTGGTGGTCGACTGCACCCAAGCAAGGTGCGTACCCTCGAGGAGTTGGCTCGCTGTGAGTACATCAACGGCAACATCAAGAGAGCGGCGAATCTGCAAACACGTGGTGTGATTATGAGTGAGAGGATTAATGGACCGGACGCTCCGGACACCGTCAGAGGTTACGTAAGTTGGCCTGGCCTACATCCTGCCGAATTCGCTGACTGGCTTTTGTTTTTTCCCAGGTGAATTTGGCTCTGTACAAGTGTGGAATTGGAGACTGGCATATGGCCGTCCGCTTGTATTACAGAGCCCGGTACCTGCTGACGCTGGTTTGCGGAGATGTCCATCCTCTCATGTGTGATATCGACACTAGCCTGTGTCTCATACACCAGGTGTTGGGCTCGTCCGAGGTGTCGGTGTCGTTCGGACTGAGTGCCGTGCAGTGCTGCCGGCAAATACGCACCGACTTCTCCCTGCAGCTGGCCCTGCGTTACCATTACCTGGCCAAGGCCTATGAGCAGATGACGCTCCACCGCAATGCCTTCGAGGCCGAGAAGCAGGCTTGCCTCATCTACAAGCAGCGCTTCGGCGAGGATCATCCGAATGTCAAGCTCTCCATGAATTACATTCGCTATCTCACCCAGCAGGGCGTGTCCTGGCATCGGTATTCGAAGGCCATCAACAGTGGTGAGGCCCTGGCTCCCACTCGGCTCGATCTGGCCGAGCCATTCAGCCTGCCTATGCTGGTCGACATGCTTAACGAAACCAACAATATGATCCAGGCTAGGTGAGCTGCACATTTGCCCGCAAAATTCGTGGATTTTATTAACGATTATCAATTTCTTTTTGCAGCACACATGCAGAGAAAGTGGTGAAGGCTCTCTGCGAAATGAATCTTCCTGCACCGAAGTAGATTTGCTCTCTTTAAAGAGAGCGTCAGCGGGGCTGGGGTAAAATAGGAGAGGAGCCTCCTTGTTTTTACCTCATGGCATTTGCCCCAAGCCGGCAATTCCATCGACTGCCGTAATTTTTACACAGACTGGCAAAGTTAAGCTGGCCAAAGGAATTTTTAAATTCGTTAATTTTTGTTGGAAATGTTACATAATTTTTGTTGTTGTGTTTCTCGTTGTTGTTGCTGTTTGCGTTCGGAACCACCAGGAAGGAAGGACGGAAGGACCTTCCCCTTCGTAAGTAAGATCATTTTAATCCACCGTCCGCGCGCGCAATGAACAAAAAGTGTTTCTCATTAAAAAGTTATTCCAGAATTTTATTATCCTCGCTCGCTGCCCGTGCCACAACCGTTGGCGGGGCGGATGGCGGCAGGTGGCAGCGGCTAACAGGGCGGATAGCGAACGGATGGCGAATGGCGGCGACAATGTCAATAAAGCAAACTTCACACCTCCTCAGGATGAGGGCACCGGACATACTTGGCTGCCGAAAGGCTGGCAGATAATATCACATTATTTAACTTTTTTTATTAAGCTGTGAGCGAGACGCCGGCTAAAATGAGAAAACTTTTGGACAAACAAAATCGATGGAAAGGATTTCAAAATTTCCTGTAACAAAATCTCAAGTAGATGTGAATTTCTCTGCAAAATTCTTCGTCAAGACTTTCGACTCTGCTACCAATAACATTTAGCCTCATACGAAAGGCATGTGTTTGTCAAATATTCAGTTAAATTTTTGGCCACAACCTCAGAGAAAATTCATACAACATGCATAAGTGAAATATAATCAAAATTACTCATAATTCACATTACTTGTTTTTTGGGGGAAAGGGAAATCATTTAATCAAAATGTGCAGGTTTGTGT
>JBAMCP010000370.1:15083-57984 GCA_037075105.1 Lissocephala sabroskyi | reverse complement strand
CGAGCTTCCTCATGTATTTAAACATAATTGAATCATAACATTGTCATGAATAATACAAGTCCCAAATATGTGCCGCCCCACACCCTCAGACAATTGCCTTCAAAATTTGTTGCGTAAACAGCAATTACAAGAAGATCTTAGCGTCCCCGGCCGAGAATAAAGTAGCCAAAGAGGTGGCCCAACCAATGAACAATACACAGACAGACGGACAGCCAGACAAACAGATAGGATATAGAATCCTAGACAAAAGTATCGAACTGCAATCAGAATTTGATTTGATTTTGGTCTGTGGTAAATGCACTTTCGGTCGGTCGAGAGAGACAATAACAAAAACAACAAAGTTTAATTAATTAAAATTCATGGCTACTACGCACACAGGCGAGGAGCAAACGAACAGATGGACAGATGGACATTATTGAAATGACATATTAACTTACTTACACAAGCATAAGCAGACCGACTTCATCATAAACATAAATGACTGAAGCGTTTGCGTAAACCGAGATCGCCTTCGAGGCTCTGTTATTTGCATACCCGCCCCTGTGTGTGCCTGAGTGTGTCCCGCTGCCCCACACATCCTTGCAGTAATTGTTGGCTATGCTTTGATGGCACTCATATTGTCTCTGTAAATGCATTTTGGGGCAAAGGTTGTGGCCGCCACCGCCGCCCCCACATTACCATGTCCGAGGCTTGTCTTTGCCAGAGACTGCTATTGCAATAATGTTTATGCACGCAATATTTGACCAACTGCCAGAATGACTGACTAACCAAAGCAAACAGAGCCCACAACCGCCCAGGATCAAAGGCTCGTAGCCAGGAAGACGGAAAGAGAGAGGCAGGTGGTGTGGAGGCTGTTGGGAACGGAAGCTACTGCCGAAAGGCTTGGCAAACTGAAGCAACATGATTATTTGATTTGTATTAAATTACACTGGCCAACAAAAGGACACGCAATCGCAGGAGAGGTCAGGCTCCTACTGATAGCCAGTCAGGTGCTGGCCGAAGCTTTATTCTAATTAATTTCCTTCTTGAGACCCTTCACTTCAATTTACAATCGAAAATTGAAGTCCCAGGCAGGACAAACAACCACAGGCAGGCTGACATGCCAGCAATAACTTAAATCCGATTCCATTTCACTTTTCCACAGCATCCTGCAGGTTGTCCTAAGTAGCATATCAATGAGAAGCTGCCCACGAAGACAGCGGTGACCTCGTGTCCTTTCTCTCTAATGTGGCTGCTCGTTTACAGTCTTAAAATCAAATATAAACTTTACTATTTGCTTCATGAATTTAAGGAACTGGACAACGGGACAAAATCATTCTGCCATTCGAGATGAATTCGGGCAAACTGATTTTATTTTTGAATCAGAGAGGAAGCAAATCCTTCAGATCCCAACTTTTCGCTTTCAATGCCAGAAAATTAGGCAACATTTTGAAACGAAAAACCAAAATCAAAGCAATTGCAATGGCCTAAAATCGCCGACTTTTTGGGTTGGTCGACCGGCTGTCGCTTTTCAAATGTACTTACAAATAAAATTATCAATCAAACTGCAAAACTTAAACATTATTTATGGTGTCTGGCGCAGAGATCGGCCAGCACACAATCAATTGGAATTTTGCCGTTGAAATATGCGTTTTAACACTAATTAAAATTGAATATGCTAATCAATTGTGTTCGTCTGTCTGTCGCTGAACAAAAGTTTTGCATTTGCGGTTGCCCAGCACAAAGACGGGCGTGGCGATATGCGGGGGCGTCGAGGCCTCTACAGAAAATAAGGTAATTTCTATTGAAATCTCACCAAAGTGGCACATTCGTTTCAATAACAATGACGGTGGTGGTGACGGCGGCGACGGCAGAGAATACATTGGGTTATTTTAGAATTTCCATTGCCATTCGACCATAAAATGACCCAAAAAATTTAACAAGCAGCAAAATAAATAAATCGAAAGCCCCCAGAGCCCAACATTTTGTTCATTTGTAAATTACGCCCAAAATTTTAATGATGATTGAGGGGATCCCCGACCAAAGGGTCCGCCGGGCTGTTGATTGAGGGACCAACAACAGATTTGTGGGCATTACATCGGCAATCCTTCCTGTTTTAATCATCCGAGCAGCTGTTCTTTTGGTCCTCGGCCATTTCTTAAGTCATTTGGGTTAGATTCGTTGAAGATTGTTGCCGACCGCCGGCAATTAATCACCAACACACGCACAAGATTTCCGGGTCTGGCTTCTGAATATGCTATTTTAAAAGAGACTGTTTTATTCTTTCAATAAGCCAGCAAAATTCGATCGAGTGTGGCGGTCCCACCTTCAAATCAATCCCGCATCCTCGAGACGACATCTCGGCCCTTGCGAGGTGGTGAGCGACGGACACTTTAACATCATTTTGTGGCTTGGGTTTTTGGCACTCGAGAATTTTTGCTGCCAAGCCAACATAAATTGTGACGGACAAAACTTTTCAATATGTGGCTGTGGCTGTGGCCCTCACTGGCATTTTACATGTACGAGTATGAAGGATGGGCAACCGTAGCAACTGTCAGCCCAAAGCCTAGAGCACATGTCTGTCCGTACCACACACCAGCCTGGAGACGAGTCAAGTCAACGTTTGACATGTGATTGAAAACTTTGACTTGACTTTGCTTACACGCACACCACAGAGAGAGAGAGGGACGGACAGAAAGAATATGTGTGAAGGACTTTTTACAGAACTTTTTGTTGGGCACATAATTGCAATCGGACTGGCAGTTTAATGAAACGACTTAAAATATTAAAATATTACACAAAACGTGTAATTACAATAAATGCGATATTTAAATGCCAAGCTTATCAGAGCAATTGCAATGACAACAATCCCGGCCAGCGACCATTGGCCAGCGGGCAGCGTCTGTTGGCCGATGGAAACGCATTAATACACATAAATATGAAATCATGCGTTAAGATCAACAATTCAACAATTAAAACTTAATTGCATTAACATGAAATGTGCATCATCAACAATGCCGGCTGGCCGGCAGAGCCAAGGCAATCGGCTGTCAAGCGTCGACTGTCGGGCATTGGACGCCCGTTGACCGCAGTCACGTCAAATGCGGCCCAGGAAATACGGCCCAGCAGGCCCGTCTCCGCCGCCGGCCGACAAGGCAATACGCTGGAAAAATGTCCGATAAGCAAATGACAAAAAAGAGAATGCAATTTTTCCCAACAAAAGAGGGGAAAATATCAATTATCCGAATTGCAATAAACCTCGTCCCGCTGCCGCCGCCGCCGCCGCTGCCGGCGCGATCCAATCTGAAATAAATTGTATTCGAAGCGGAGACTCATCGTCATCAATTGCAAGGAAGGGATTAAAACCCTGCAAGCCGCATGTAAGCCGCATGTAAAGCTGTCTATGCTCTATTAGTTTAATTTATAGAAAATTGTTTTGTATGCCTTTTCGGGCCCATAAAACTCGAACAGGGCCAAAAGGTAATAGCCACCGCACTCCTCCCAACAACATCCATATATGTATATATATTTAAAAGGGATCAAGCAATTCATGAGCAGGAAGGGTTTGTGGGCCAACGAATTATTTTACCACACACCCACACACACACACGCAGGCGCGCCAATCCAGACTCCCTCGAGGGGCTTGCTATAAACTTGTGGGGTTATACTCGTAAAACCCCAAGGAAAGGTAAAAAGCAGCTGACATCGACGGCAAAGTCAACAATGCACAGTGGCACAAATCGAGGCAGACCAGGCATTGAAAGAAAGAAAGGGTAAATAATTTCAATAATAAGCGGAAAATGTTTAAAGTTTGAGACAAGGAGAGATGAGGCGACGAAATCCAAGCCCACCAAACTTTCTTGGCTTCAAATTCACCGAATCTTGGGTCACGAAATTCTGCTTAGCTCTTTCCCACTGTGCCGGGCGGTGTACGCCAGCGCTGCCATTGTCAGCGAAGCCAAAAACCTCAAAATGCTTAAATGGCTTTTTTGTTACACGTACAAAAATACTTTGTTGCCAGCAGAAAGCGGTTGGGGGTCCCCCATTCCCCCAATAGGAACGTCTGCATATGGGAGAGTGTACGTGTGTGTGTGTGGGTGCCAGGGCACACTGGTGTGAATTTATATTACAAACTATTACTGTCAAAAAACACGTTTACATAGCACAAATATACTTGCCCCTGCCCGCAACCGAAAACGAGCCCAGCCAGACGACAGCCCGGCGGTGGCCCTTGGGAAATGTCCGCCCAACCTTTGCCACGATGGCGCGATTGTAAGTGTGTGTGTGAGTGTGGCTTATATAGCGCATCCTGGCGCCTTGGACTGTCGACTGGGTTGGACTTTAACGCCGCCAAAGTTTTGCCAGGACCTCCCCTATATAAAACGTTCATTTCAGTTTTTTTCTTCCCTTCCCTTTCGTTGGTCCCGGTGCAAGAAAATTGCTTTGCTGACACAGTTTGTGGCAGCAGCAGGAGCTGCTATATCCAGGCCGGTATCAGTGCGTGCGATGGTGTGTGTGAGGGGCAGGGCCACCGCAGTCAGTGCGCTGAGCTTTGGCATTAGTACGTGGTTGGTTGCTACAAGGTGTTAACTACGGCCTTATGGACTTGTCCATAAGCTGAAGCTAGTCTTCCCTGTGTGTGTGTGTGGTAGACGCCGACATCTGCCGTATCAGCATTAGTTTTAATGCGTCTTCATAAGGCAACAAACTCTGGACTACGTGAAGCCCGACTCATTCGTCGACTGCGCGTGGCTTCCGTGTTTCAATGATTTACATAAATTTCATTAGTACAGTTGCCATGGCAGCTCGAGTTTCAGTTCCAACGGCATTTACAGAGCTTAATTTAATTTGAAAGTTGTTGAATTTATTGCGTGTTTACAATTTCCCAATTCGATTTAAACTGAAGAGCACAAAGCTGAGACTACAAAAAGAAGAAGACCAACTGTCACATCAACTGGAAACTGCACAGGACTCCTGCCTGCATGTTTGGGTTTCTATTGTAGTCATGGGTCAGGGTTCGGTCTGTAGAAGAAAATATTTTCTGTAGAACAGGCAGCCCAAAATGCATTTACCTAGCGTTTAATTGAATTTAACAATGCAAAGCTTCATTGGGGTTGTTTAGTATTTGTGGGTCAAGCCAAAAACCCAGCAGGGCCACCCGGACTACATAAAAGCAGAGACTTCAGACAAAGCACATGAAAAGCTCCAAAAATTCCATTGGAATCTGTGAAATATCGATGAATATAAGCCCTGATACCACCAGATATATATTAATTCAAATAGATATTGATTCAAGCTTCTCTGAAAGATTGGTCAAGAATTGGCCGCCGCCCAGCGTGAGTCTGGATATTGAAAAATGTTCGGCGTACCTTTTGGGGCAAGGAAATGAACGAGTCTCGGCCTGTCGGCAACTGCAGGCCTAAAAGAAAAACAAATTTTGCTAATTTAACGGCACATTCGGCACACAAATAGCTGACATGCCAACGCCGAGCCCCAATCCCCACCAGCAGCCGCCGACGCCAAGGCTTAATTACGAGCCAAGTTATTTGACTGCCTGGTTTTTGTTTGGCCGACTCTGTGAACTTTGGCACTTACAATTTATGTGCACGTATATGTAATTTATTTATTAACCCCTTGAAAAGCGAGACCCCCGAAAACCCAAAATGTAAACACAAAAACTCCTCGCGCCCACAGGGAGTCAGAAGGGCAAAGCCCTGGCAAGACGAAGGCGAGCTTCTTCGCCGCGAGTTTGTCGGCAAATTTACACGATTGAAATAAATTTAAATTAGTTTTAACACATTAACCGTAAAAAGGCATTCTTGTGCCCACCAGCAACATAGACAGACCCTGACAGACACGACAGCGGGCCTCAAAAGTCAAGGATCTCGAGGAGGCCTTGTCGTCTTGTCGTCTTGCCGTTTTGCGGGTTGTCTGTTGCTAAACATACAAAAAACATCAACTTTAATGAATTCCCCAAATCCAACCACCCACACGCGAGGCCTGCAAATGTATATAAAGTTATTTTTGCTAACCTTTTTCGGAAAGCCGCGCCGCCATCTTTGCTGCGGCTGCCGCAAGAGAGGAGCAAATATTTGGCCTGGCGGAAGGCACTCCTAAAAAAATGTGAAGAGCGAACGATGAACGGAACGAGTGATGCCACCAAAAACATTTTAGTTTGGTGAGAAAATTAAATGCATACAAACCAACCAACTCAAACCCACACCGGCATTATAAGCGCCTAAATACTCTGCCCTAAAAAAAGGGAAACATTTTGTAGAAGGTCTTCCGCTTTTAAAGATCAAAGGAAACTTCAATCAGGGCAGTGATTAATAATCTAAAATAAGATTTCCCGATCCTCAGCCGAAAGTACAACTTAGACAATTCTGGGTCCCCAGTAGAGTATTTGAAACGGCGGGCTGGCTAGAATCTCATATTCTTGAAAGGACGTTGGGTTTGTTGCTTAAAACAACTTTCGCCACTTGAAATTGTTACACTTCATCTGCCAACGCGTCGGCTGTCATTCTGGCCGCTGTCGTCGTCACCAACGCCGCTTGGAAAACTCGAAAGTTTAGCAGTTGCCGTGAGTAGGCAACAGGATCCTGTGGCTTGGGCCGCACATTACACATAAATTTTGTACTTTACAAATTTGCCACGCACACGTTTGCGGCATTTTCAGTAAAATCCACACACACACTCGCATCGGGCACTACTGCATATGTAAATGGGCGCCATTTGTCAGAGGCAACCGGCGGGCAACCGACCAACCGACCAACTGGGACTGCCGACTGTCTGCTGTCTAGGTGTCAGCTGGTGGATGGGGGCGTGTGTGTGCCTGAGTGTGGATGAGGGTGAGGAACCCGAAGCCCGCCCAAAGCGCTAAACACTCAACACTTGTAACACGACTAGGTTTCTTTCTCTTAGCCATTCGAGGGGCCTGAAAGTCGCCCGTTGACGCCTCGCCTCATTTTCATTACCCTCCAGTCGTAAAACACCAGAGAAGGGTACTCGGGTGAAAGTTGAACAAATCAGTAGCATTAAAATTCTGCTGGACGAACGAGTGGGAAAGGATGCTTTAATTTATCCAGAGCATAAGTTTCTTTGCTGCTAAAGTAAAGAATCAATTTTCATTTACTATGAAAGAAGCCTTAAGGTTTCCTCATTATTGTTCAAAGCGATGTATCCTTATATTTCCAATGCATATTCAAAATGCCAAAAAAATCAATTAATGGCAGATTGTTTATAGGTAGAAAAAAGTCATAAGGTGTTGGAATGGATATTTAATTTCCCGCAGGAAATCGCAGGGTAGGAAAGTGTTCAAGCGCTTAGTGATCATTTTTAAAATTCGGGTCTTTGGCAATTCTTTTCACATTGAGGAAAATTTTACCCACAACTAATAAACCACCGACTCCCTCGCTTCCTCTTTTCACAATAGACCCACAAACCTGAACCCAACGACTTCTCCCAACCCCGAAGCGTTGGTAGTTTTTGGATTTTAGTTACCCAACAATTTTTGCCGGCTTGTTTACCTTTATGTGATACCCAAGCAAATTAGAATCCGCACAACAACTCGTCCCCTCGTGTGTGGGTGAGTGTGTGTGTGGGCGTGCCAATGTCAGGCTGTCAAAATGTCAGAAGGCTCGCGGGTCGTGGCAGCGTTAAAAATTCAAATAAAATGTAATTGGGCGGCTCAGGGTTAATCGGAGGTTAGCATCGCGCTAACGTTTCCCAACAAAACGGCCGCATTTTGTTTTAATTAGCGGGGGCGCTGCCCATAAAACGCCCTCCATAAAACTACAAACTCTACATGGCCAGAAATATTAATTTGATTATTTTTTTTTTTTTGGAACCCGCCACAGAAAATAGTAAGCAGAGCAATTCCCCAATCATTGAAATCAATAGACGAGATCAGAGATTGAGCATAAGAAAGATTTCCATCCCTTTTATCTTAAAGAATTAAGAATATGCCTCTCTGAATTCAATTCTAAGCCCTCAACAATTGCCTGAAAAGTGTGCCCATATTTACACATCATTCCGCTAAGACTTTCACAGAAAGAAGGGAGCACAAATTACAGTTTAATCTGTAGAATATTTAAAAAGCACAGGTGGACGCATTTCCCCGAGCGAAGAAGCCCACTTAAGAGGCCTGACTGCCTTTTAGAGATCCTTGGAGAATATTCAATTGACCTTTTACATATTCCACAACGTAAGCCTTTCGGTGAAGAGCACCTGCGTGGGCGTCAAGCAGCAAACGGAATGTTTTTACACATTTATAATCACGAGCAATTCATTTGAGTGTAAACAGAATGTGTGGCACAAAAATGGTTTATTAACACGAGCCGCACAGGCAGCCGGCGGGCGGGCCCCGGCGGCGGCCGCAACAAGGAAAAACGCAGCTATTACTTACCCGCTTACGGAACAGCAAGGACGACAGGACGACAAGCCACCGCAACAAGAACAGGAAGCAACAGTCGGTGAGTCGGCAACAAACAGACAACGGGCATTTAAATTGTCATGAGTACCCGCCGAGCCCAGCCCACGAGAACAGATAAGGCAGCCCAGGCATCCTAGACGACGAGGACACCAATGAGCACAAAAGACTTCCAGCCCGGCTGGCAGGCCGATGCTTTAGGTCTGTGCTTACCTCGTCGGTCCTTCTCTTTTTATGTTCGCTGTGTCTGGCGAGCATAAAAAAATTACAACATGAGGGTAGCAAAGCAGCAGACGCTGCCACCGAATGGAACGCACGCCTCACCGCTTTCAGGTGCGCCATATGCTTAATGAGGGTGGAGGCGGCGCGGCGCGTATACTCGTATTTCGTTGCAATTGTAATTTTTGTTAAATTAACACATCTTACAAGACAGCCTGACGGCCTGCCCGCCCGTCTGCCAATCTGCCTGGCTGGTGCGAACGTAAAAGTTGCACGCCTCGCGCCGGCCTGCCGCTGACAGCCTCCACCGGCTGCCAGAGTTGCTGGTGCTGCTGCAGGAAGTTGTTAAGTGGCAGCGTTGCCATTGCAAACAAATTAAATTAGCAAGCCCCAACCGACGAACTGCCGGTGCTGATGGTGGCCCACCAACAATTAGAAGGTGCGGTTGAGACCGCAGCTAATGAGACGAATTCGATCCTGGAAGTCTCGCAGCCGGTCAACTGGGCAGGCTCATCCGGGGCGAGTGTGCGCTTGTGTGTGGGGATTTTTGTATTGGCATTTGTATCCCTTTTTGAGTTATACCCACAATCAGCGCAGTGAAGCGTACATCCTGCCAACTTGAATGATTGTCAAGAAGGAAAAGCTAAGGGAAAAGCCGAGGCAGAGGCGAGCCAGCGACTAACTGACAAGCCCTGTCAACTGGCTGTAATGTTTGTTGACTTGATTTAAACTGAAATGCACACAAATGGATTTTTTCCTTTGCGCCCTTCCTCTGCCGCAATGCAGGCCAAGCTTCGTCAACCTCAGTTGCTATTATTTTGATATTTATTTGTTTTTCCTTGATTTCTCGTCACCCCCTCGCTCACTTTCTCACATTTCATCTGTTGCTGGCAGCAAACAGGTATTGAAAGCTGGCTTATTGCGGACTATTCGAGTTGCCCTGGCAATTGGGAATTTTAAAGCTGCGTGGGCTTGAAATTGAAAGAAGAACCGAAGGAGATTGGAGTTTAAAGAAATCTCAGCCCGTTCCCAGCAAAGTTCCCTAAGCTGTCCACTTCCAAAGCGACTTTTTATCATAAGATTTGATGAGCCAGGGACTCGAACAACCAACTGAGAACCCCCACTGGCAATAAGACAACATCTCTCGACCCGCCACTCTCCCCCCAGGTAGCTGGTTAAGCAACCACTAAAATGTGTCGCTAAATGGAGCGCCGGGCAATAAGAGGGAGTGGCTGAAGGACCCATGACTGCTGGGGGCATGCGGGTGCGGCGGTGGCTGTGAAGTGGCATGGCCACATTTAGTTATGCATTTGTTAAGCTTGCGAAGGAACGCCAGGGCGCCCTGGTAGCCCGGGAGACTTCGACTGGCTGGTGGTGGTGCTGCTATATAATTGCCAGTGCGGTTGTTGGGGCCGCCTGAGCTGCTGTTGTTATCCCCACGCCAAAAGCAACCGCAACACAAAACTATTTTGTTCACGCAACGCAAAATGGTTTGGTCTTGAGCCGCGTTACGTATACGCCACGCCCGCCCTACCGCAGCCCAGCCGGCATTGCAATTTGCATTTGTATGCACATTGTAGTGGTGGCCATAAACTTAGCTGGCTGCCTGGCTAAGAAATTTTCCGTGTAATTGCCCGAAACATCATCAGATCGGAGGGCTGAGAAACTTCTCTCTCAAATCTCATTTCGATTTCGGTCTCAAAATTTCTTTTTCGTTAGAAATCTAAAAACTCTCAGTCCCCAAAATGGAAGCTGTCTGGCAGGAAATCGGCTTGGTGCATAAGAAGCGCCCTCAAAACGCGAAGATCATTCGCATGAAGCGGGAGATTCGCAGGTGCCGGCGGCTCTACAAAAAGGCCCAACTCGAGCTGCAAATGCTTTTCCTATCGATTCTGCTGAAGCGACGCATCATAGCCGACATGGAACACGAACTGAGAAAGAGCTCACGACGAGGTTCCGGCCGCAGATAGACAGGATTTCCGTTAGCCGAGACGGAGATTGACCATTCAGGGCCATGAAATCCCCGAGAATTGGAAATCCAAGCCGCCGTACTAATAAAGATCTATATAAGCATGTCGCGTGTGTGGGGCGGGAAACGGAGGCCATGAAATCAAATCAAATATGCAAGAGGGCTGCATTTAAACAGAAGCTGCCCGCCCCGCCCAGAAAGTCCTGGAATCCCTCTGTCTGTATCGATGGGCTGTGGGGGCAGCGGCGAGGTTGACTTGGCGTGCGCACTGGAATCTAAATCATGCAGACGAAACGACAGACTTACAAGCTACTTACAAGCGAAAGCGCCTATATGTATGCAATGGCAGTAGGGCGGGGCGGGGGCGGAGAGCCAACCGAACGCCATAAAATGTAAGTAAAAATGCGTTGGCCAAAAGCTTAGCGCGCTCGCTCTCAGCGCCGCCGGCCTCCGGAGCTTGGCAGCCAAATGAAATGGAATGGTCTCTTGCGGGCAGTTTAGCCAAACGAACGGAGGCATCGCTGTCGTGGACAGATGGCCAGACAAACAGACAGAAGGGCAGCCAGGCAGACAGACAGAGCGTCCGAGCGACCCACAGACACTTAGATAGATAGCCCCACTGAAAAACAAAGTTATTATTCAAGTTTGCGCCTTTCACGCGCCACTCCGGGGGTGTCTGTTCGGGCAGCTTCTTCGTTTTTATGCACACGGAATTTTTATGAGTTAATTTAATTTATAGTTTTATTATTATGTTGTGCACATAATACACCAAAGGGCTTGGGCCACCGGCCAACCCCTCGTCGTCCGTGGCTGCCTTGCGGCGGCGACTGCCCTTTTGTTGGGTCCAGCACGTTCTGGAAGGCGTCCCAGGTTCCCTTTGCCGGCCTTCAAACATCATCATTTTTTTATTGTTGTTCTTTGGAGTGGGCGGAGCGAAAGCTGTGTGTGCCGAATTCGTATTGAAAATGCGGGAAATGTCTGCCGGGTCGTCAATACTTCTAAGTGCAATTTTATCTACTTGCCAGCGGGGAGCCAGCCAACGAAGGTTTCCATTGTCGCTTCGGCTAGATGGGCTCAAGATGATTGCATTAGGTTGCCCTCAATTGTGCTGGCTGGGGTCGCACTTCGACGCTTGTAAACAACTCGAAATGGGGCATAAATTTAATTTAAAATATTTCGCTTGCCGGCCCTGCAAAGTATGCTACGATTTTTGCACTGTTGATTTATACGCTAATAAAGGCAATTCCACTGAATGCGACGACGAACGCAGACCCTTAAACGCCATTTCACCACACAGCCACACCCACCCAGCCACCCTGGGCTGTGTCCTTCTCTTGATCTCCTTATTTCACTCTCTTTTTTGCACTTAATGCCGGCAGTCGTGCCTTTGACATTGAAGACCTTCAGCTGAAGTGCTCGTGATGCTGATGCCGTCGCCGCTGCTGTTGTTGGTGCTGTTGGTGTTTCTGGTTTTGGTGTCGTGCGTCTTGATGGAGTCAAGCGATGCGAGAGCGATGAGATGAACGCCTGCTTACTGGCCATTTGAGTTGAGCCACTTGAACTTTTATTTACCCGGAAAATTTAATTATTTTCTGGGCCCGGACCAAGCCCCGCGAACGTGGGCGTTTTCTTTATCAAATTGAAGTTTTTAAGACCGGTTTATTGTGATGGCGGGTCTGGATAGCCTTAAAGTGCTGACAGAAGATTAATTGAAGGATTAATGGCATTTAAGATCTGCCCCGGCTCAGTCCGCGGCATCAGAAGTTATATTTTAATTACGTCCCGAGACAAATCCAACGGACGAACTTTGATAGACAGCTTCCCTTTCGGCCCTTTCTCCGGATAACAAATGTGCAGTCATCAGAATAAAGTAGCCGTATACCGACGCACTGGAGACTCTGCCAGACTACTTCAATTTCATTACAAGTTCGAGTGTACGGGCTGCCATTGCATGTCCAGCATATAAATCAACTTGGAGTTTCCCTCCTTCAACTTTGGTCATTTTTTTCCGGCCCAGCAAAGCTGCCAACTAAATTGTTCTGCTGCAAATGAAACCATTTTCGTAAAATGCCAAGAAGCAAGTGCAGCTGGTGAAGCCCAAACTGACCAAACGAATGAACTCCTGACTCCCCAAGACTTCTTGCTGCAAAATGGATTGCAGGTGAACCTCAGAAAACACATGAGCTTTCCCTGCCGGCGAGGCCAGAAATTTAAGTTTATTATTATTTACTCTTCGAATCATTTAAATAAATTATTGAAAAGAAGCTCCATTAATTAGGAAAATTCGCCAAAAACTCCTCTAATCGCCACATTTCCGGCGGACCAAATTCTATCGGAGCTAATTCAACGTACACATTTGAATTGAAATATTTACGGCGCTAAGTCCTCGCACACACGCGTCAGCAGTGCCAACAATGAGAACTAAAACAAACGCCGCTACAAAATGTTAAACAGCTTAAACACCCAACAAAAGCGACACCAACAACAGCCAACGATGGCATGAAATAAAGAGCAAATAACAAAGTGCGACTTGTCGTAAATTTTTCACACCGAACGCTTCAATGAAGTAAACCAGAACAACAGAACAACCAAATAAGGAAACAAAACCAAATGAAAGAAGACTGAGAAGGCAATTGAATACTCTTTTTATAAGATGAGTAATATCAAAAATTAAATTCCAATAAAGAAAAAGATCTCTAGAACCCAGAAATGTTATTCTAAATGAGACGAGTCCAAGAATCCAGAGATTCCTCATTCAGAGTGCAGAATATGAGAGCACGAGACTTTAGCTAGCAGCTAGATTTTAAATATATGTTTTCTTTAAAATTCAAAATGTTTATATTCGTTTATATTAATGGTCCAAAAGACCTTCACTTGTTTGAAGAAAAAAGTGTATATAAAATCATTTTCAGCACGCACACACACTCAGCCGTCAAGCGGATTTTTTAAGTATTAAACTTTAATGAAGCAATAAATTTAAAATACGCCTTTTTATTTTAACAAACAATGTCGACCGCTCCCAAAAAAACGGAACAGGGATAAACAAAAAAAAAAGGAAAACCTTCGAAATCAACTACACCCGTCCAGCTGTAGGTGCGCGTGTGTGTGTGTGTGTGATTGTGGATGTTCGTTTGTATAAATACATAAACCTTTTTAAGCTGTCAAGTGATATGTCAAAATTGATATCCGAGCCATTTAAAATGCATGCAAATATTTCCCCTCCGAAAAAAGGAGAACCCAAAAAAGAGCGAAAAGTGAAAACAACAACCGGAGAAAGAGTCCGTGAGCAGGGACAGCCAGTGAAGTTCGTGGAAAGGTGCACAGTCAGCCAGTCTGCGAAGACGACCGGGCATAAAGAACCGGGCAACAAATTTGCATAAATACGTTTATGTAATGTGAAATGTCAGCGAGAGCGCCAAGAACGTTGACGTCCGCGCACCGCCCAGCCCACCCATCGGGGTCCCTCATCATACACCGCCTCACATATGTGCCAGCGCCATTTTGGTTGAGTGGCTGGCCAACTTTTGACACTCACACACACCAGGAAACTCACCCACACGCGCTGTAAAAAAATCCCTGCTTCCTCTCGCAGCTGCAGTGGGAGGAAAAAAACGCAGTCAATTCCGTTTCTCCTCTTTTTTTTCTACTGCTGCTGTTGTTGGCTGGGTGCTCTTTACCGAGCGACTTTTGCATTGAAATTCATAACACATCTGATGCATAAACGCCCGCCAGCGAGCAATGGAAATTTTACGCATTTTTATGATGGAGCGATTCGAGCGGGCAAATTAAAGGATACCACCGCCAAAAAGGCAATGGCTTCCACTGGCCGCACTCAGTTGCCAAATGATGGATTTATTAATTATAATTTCGTTTAACAGCCTATCATTTTTCCGCTGAATACTTTTCAGCGTTGCCAACCAACCAGGGCGCGTATATTCACTTACCCTGCAAAAAAAGAACAGAAGATCTGCATTAGCATGGCAATCAAATATGGCAAGAAGGATTATTAAATAGATAAATTTGGAACTTTAAATTTAGAGGGCAAGAAACTTAAAACAATTGGATTCCACAGCTCCCCAAATTCGTCTACTTTTTGTTACTACTTCCCTAATAATAAAGAAGTTATTTACTTCCCTCTTTGGGAGCAGGCAGTTTCTATTGATCACCTCCTAATTCCATCGGAATCAACTCTGTCTGCTGCAATTCCCGGCCGGCTGTAGGGTATCCAAGCCTCGGTAACCACAACCACTTTCGTTTGTTTTCCTTGGCTTGTTTTTAAACTGACAGTCGGGGTCGGTTTGTCGGTCAATGTGTGTGTATTCATGCTTTTTTGTAATTAAAAAGCAAACGATCCAAGGACGAGGTAATCAGCCGGCCGGCCGGCTCAGCCAATCATTCAGATCGTCTGTCGGTCTTTGTGGCTATCCGTCAGCCTGTCAGTTGGTTTGTTGTTTTTAATGCATTTTAATGATATTATGACGCCGCTGGCAGCAAAAACAGCAGCAACCAAAGAACCGCGAAGAGAATCTCAGTTTAAAGCTTTCGCCCATGATGCGTATACGTGATACCATAAAAGCGAATTGACGGCAGGCTTAAATCTCGGAGAGAGAAAAAATTATGCACCCAGAAAGCCTTCCATTTCCTTCTGCAATCCTTAGAGCCATCGACGCACTTTCTCGTGGCCATGCTCAATGCACTGTGGCTCATTTATAAACTTCATCTGGTGCCTGCCGTTGGCCTTTTAGCCCCCGGCTTCTTGCTCTGCTCCTGCTCCTTGGCGAGCGCGTGCACACACTCCATCCTTGTCATAATTTCGAGGCGCTGATGCAGACATGCATGCAACATATGGCAAGACCAATGCCTTGCCGTCCTCCCTGTTGTTGTTGTTGCGCCAGAGCTGCCACTGGCTCTGCTGCTGGCAGCGCGCATATTTTGATGCATTACTTTCAACTTAACGCGTTTGTTGGGTATTGTGTTCTGCCGCTCTTTCGCCGCCCGAGGAAAACTGCAGGAAAACGACTCCCACCACTCTTACTGGTTGGTATACAAAATTGTTGCTTATGAATTATTATAAGACACGTACGCATGTTGCCCCACCCAAGCCTGATGGCTGGCTATTTGCCGAAGTTGTATTTTCTCTCCCTTTGCCTTTTGGCGTTTATTTGAAAATTTCTACGAACCAGAAGAAAGCCTCACCTGCCCAGCCAGGCAACCAGCAAGCATTCCTTTCTGCAGAGCAGCAACTCCAGAAAGAGCATTTGGAAGAAGTAGTTTCCTCGGCGAACTAGTTCCGATTGAAAGGGCAATGCATCCCTGGCTGTGGCTGTCCTGCTGCGAGGCATATGAAATTAGTTTTACTTTTCTCATTTGTGCGATGCTTTCCAACTTTACAATGCCGACTATTTTGTCACAAGTTGCAGGCAAGCAGGCGACCAGAATGGCAGAAAAAAAAAACTCGAAAGAACTGCAAATGTCACAAGCAATTTGCGCAAACTTGTCAAACAAAATGGCGGAATAGCGGACTGCCGGAATGACTAGAAGCGAGGAGGAGGGTCGCTGGAAGCGGAGTGTGTGCAAGTGAAATATAATTTTGTTGAGCATTTAATTGAATTTTCACCAGCCAACGAGAACGGCAGACGACCGACCCATTAGACGGTTGCGGCGGCAGGGCGACGGGTCACCCGGTTATGCTTCCCTCTGAGCTTTTTTTTTCCTATTTGTTTATTTTATTCGCAATGATTTTTATTTTCTTGCTCTACTTGCTTACGCTTAGTGCATTTGGCAAATCTCGTTACGCCGTCGCCCGTCCATCCGCCCGCTGGTCCGCTCAACGCTCTCGGCTGCTTTCACTTCATTTCATTCCACGGACAGCAATGGCGGTCGCCGTCGCTGCTGCTGTTGCACCTTTAAGCAAATTCAAACTCGATTTGCACTCAAACTAAATGTGTTTACATTTCACTTCCAGGCAGAAACTATTTACTACCCAGCAGGATGAGACAACCGGACGACCACCCACCATGCCGTCTCACCTTGTCGGCGAGGAGTTTCTCAAGCTGCCACGGCTGGGGGACTGCGCACGGGATTGGCATGGGTATCGGCCTTGTCAGGGCGCCAGCGGCTTAGTTATTTACATTGGAGACGAAGCAGCAACGGTGGCAGAGACGGCAACAAAGACAACAACAGCGACAATGCAACCCACTCAATTATCTACAATGTGCGCCATTTTGTGCACTTTTAAGCTGCCGGGCATTGGCAAGATAGCAATAACAAGCAAACGAACCGGGCCAGCCAGGAGCAGCAACAGCAACGGCAACAGCAGCAATAACGACGATACCAGCAGCAGCAACAACGACGGCAGGAGCATCAATCACACACAAACAACTTGCAGCTGATTGTTTTGAACAGTTTTTCATTAGGCAGCCATCACGGTTTCTCCCCCCAAGCAGGTTACTCTTTTTCTCTTGCCCCACCTCATCAAGGTCTCGAATTTCACCTTTCGTGTGCCTGGAAGCGCTGAAATTTCAATTGTAAATAAACTGAAATAACTTGGACGAGTTGCCGTTGCCAGTCGAACCTTTCGATTGGTGTCTTAAATTAAATCGATTAATTCGACAATGGCAACTACAAACTTGGATAGGAAGCCAAGGTAAATCGAATAAGTCGGCGGATTTTTACTCTTTACATAAACGTAAATCGAAATTGGATTTAAGCCAATAAACAAAGACAACGGGGGAAAGAATTCAAGAGACTATTTTCAGAGAAGACGGGGGAAGTTTCTACCTCAGCAAATAATTCCTTTGAACCTTTAAAATCTGGTAAAGTTTAGAATCTTTAACTGTTTGTTGAAGACTCTGAAACCTTCAATATCTTGAGTGGTAATTTGTGGTCTTATTTATTTTCAGTTCTGTTGATGCCACAATGCTTTGAATATTCAAACGACCAGATTTGGAGAAGGAGGAAAGAATATTTATCAATAGATTGGCGTGCAATCAATTTTGCATTCTTTTGACAGTAATCCAAATTTTGTAATACACAGAAAAGCTTTTTTCGGTGGTCATTGTTGTTGTTGTTAATTTGGTCCAACAAATAAATTAAATGCAGTTTCTTTGTTGGGCTTGCATGTCGTTACTCTTGCAACAATTGACACAATGGCAATTTGTAAAAGCTAATCAGCTTACACACACACACACACTCAGAGACACGGACAAACGGACAGCCGGGCAAGCATTGAAACAGAGCGTCCATAATCAAAAGCTTTCGAATGCATTACCAATACAATTTAGCGCATTTAAAGTGGGCGGGTTGGGTCGATGGGGAAAGTTTTAAGTGCCATGTGGGGACATGGGTGGGATTTTCGAAGCCACGAGGATCTGACCTGCCAATTCGCCTGCTTTACCATCTAAACCGTTCAGTGCTCGGTCCGCTCGTTGTCTCGTTGTAAATGCAGTTAATTTTGCATTTTGTATTCTCGTTTCATGCCACAAATTGGCGGCAGTTGCCGCCCCACCAAAGGCTCCAATTCGGCCGACATTCTGGCTATGGCCACACACACACACACTGGCGTGGACACGCACATTTTTACTGTTAATCTGTTGGGGCACTTGCAAATTTATGGCAATTGCTTTGATAAATGCGCTCCCCGCGGTCCCAGACTGCCAGGCACGCTGCCGCCATCGGCAATGTGGGTCGAGGATTTGGCTAATTTGGTTGCCTGCCCCAAAAATCGAGCAGGCAAAATCAAACGAGAAAAACTACAATAGAACATAAGCCGCACCGAGATGGTCGGGGGGCCAAGCCTCGTTTAAATTGACAAATGGCCATGGGTTTGTCCACTGCGCGGACATGTCAAGGACGCCGCCCCAAGCCTTCTTCACCGCCCCACATAAACTCAAATCCGATGAGTATCTTTTGCCGAATATGGCAATGATGCGTGGGCCCGGTTAATGGGAAAAATAACCCTGACATTTCAAAGAGCCCGCTCTGCCCTCCCCAAGCTGTGTTATTTTATTTGTGGGACTGCGTTTGATTTTGAGAAATTTTTAATTAAAATAAAACATTTTCTATCCCCCAAAAAAACGAAATTATTTTCCCAACCAGGGCATCTAATTAAAATACAAGATAAATAGCAAACGCCAACCCCCAGAAGGGCACCAAAAATTGCCAACGAACCCTCGCCAACTCACGCAAATTTCAATTTACCCAAATGGGCCCGCCACAAGCTGAGACTGATACGAGTCGGAGGCCTGCACATATGAGACCCCAAATAGAGAAAAATTCCTTTACAAATGAGCACCACCCACAGAAAAAAACCCAAAAAAAATACAGAATACAGAAACTGTAGCCAATCATAATTTGGGGACCAACTTGGGTTGGATGTGTGCAGTTTTTGGGGTTTGGCTTTCGATGTTAGCTCGGGAATTTTTCGCTACAACTACTAATCGAGGCTTAGGAGAACAGCAACGAAGGGCATTTGATCTATTAGTTTGAATATTTAAAAAGCAATAAATAAATTTGAAAGAAGAACAAATTAAATCCTAATGGAAAGTTGTTCCCATCCATTCACAGAAATTACTTAATTTCTTTGGTGCTTTTGCTTTTGCTTTTTCTTTTCTGTTGTAGTTTCTCTTGCTAGTGACAAATTAACCCAGTGGAGAAGGAAAGAGCTTCACTCAGCCACACGTTCGAGGAGAAAAGCGAAATATGAAATAATTCCCATTAAATCACCTCAGTCGAAATAACACACAAAATGCTCCCCAGTGAAGACGCCGCTGGTCGAGCCACCCACAAAACCAACAACAAGAAATCAGAAACGTACACACCACCCACACACCCAGCGAACACACACACATGGTGAAATCAGTTTCACCCGCAGACACAAACACACGCGGCCTGGCCCGGTCGAGGGCCCGGCTGGTCAAGGGTCTGCTCGGTTTCTTCTTCACAAACAGAGACGGAGATGTAAAAGTAAAACCAAAGAAAATCTTAACACACACACGCCAACGCTGGGAGGAAGCCCAGAGCAAAACTAACTTGACCCCGAAAGAGCAGAAAAAGAAAGCCAAACAGGGAAAACAAATAACCAAACAGCCGGTCAACATGACAGACAGTTAAATGGAGAGGATATGGCCAGCGGTCTGGGGAGGCGGGGAGGCAAAAAGGAGTTCATATTTTATGCGCATAGCGGCACATGTTTAAATTAACATAAAACGAAATTGAGCTGGGGTTGGGCCGAGTTTCGGGCCTTAAGTTGACATTACCAGGAAGCCAACCGGCCGACCGACCGACCGCCAAAAAAAAGGAAAAGAAAAAGCAAACGAATCGTAACACACAAAAAACATCTATATAAATGAAAATATGTGGGAATAAAATCGCCCACCTCTGTGCGTGTGTGCATGTGTGTGTGCACACAGATTTACTCAAAAATTCAACACGAAAGTTGAATTTTATATGGCGATGGCAGATTTGCCAAACCGAAAGGATTTTTGCGGCCTCTGCTTTTTTTCGCCGTGCGGTTTCCCATCCGGGTCTTCGGAACGGGTCAGCCTTTCCCCACGCCAACTGTGGACGGCATAATAATAATGACGATTCCCGTTGACGATGATGATGATGAGCGATAGCACCGCCGCCTGCTGATGCGTGTTTCCGAGGGTCGAACACGTTTATGGCACTGCACACATAATGGCCGACCACAAAAATTATAGGCCCAACCGATCCCCAGCAAAAATGAAACCCCAAATGAAATAAAAGCCAAATAAAGTGTAAAGTCTGAACACCCACACACTGAGGGAGAGCGGGAGTGAAATGGGCAGCTCAAAGGCAAAGTTTCCAGCGTCAACGGAAATCCGATTGGGAAAAAAGGGAACAGATACCACTGACATACCTACAAATTGCATACAAGAGATTCGACCCCCGAACTCCCGGCCAGTCTGGCCAGCCGGGCAGCTGAGCTCTATCAGAATTCGAGGAGGTATCCGAGGAGCTGGAATCCCGACAAGGCGGTGGAAACTGATGGTCAAAAAATTACTATAATATTTAAAGATCTTTTCGGATTATATTAAAACTATTTTTTTTTTCGGAACGGAACTTGAAAGCATCTAATAGAAATATGAGGGAACTGTATAGATCTGTTGTCTCATAATTTCTAAACATTCCAACTTTAATACCAATTAATTTAAATTTTCTGAGATATAATTTTGGGCAGGAAGGGAAAATATTCTAAGAGAAAGACTTTGAAAGAGGTTAACTAATTATTTTCCTCGTTTTGAAGCAAGATAATTAAAGAGCAAAAGTGTCCTTCACTAAAAAATACATCAAAATAGATTTTCTATATCAAAATTCACTCCACTTCCCTTAAGAGACCTAATGATCCTAATTTTATATTTGCATTCCCTTTTAAATTTTTAATTTGCTTACCATTTTCATTTTTATATAATTTCCTCCAACCAAACTTTAAAAAAATATTAAACAAACATAAATAACCCTTTGAAGATCTGACAAATCTTCTCCCCAAATAATAAGTTCAGAAAAATTTGGCCACAAATTTCAGTATGCTTTCCACTGTGGCGGCCCCGACGGAGGCCTGCCCCCATGTGTGTTCTGGACTTGTTCTCTGTAGCATATAATTTGAAAATAGCAGCAGCTCACAAATTTATATAGACTCCGGCCTACCGGCCTACCTTCCACCACCTCAGCCCTCCCCGTCCACATGTGGCGGGGAATCCGGCGTTGAGCGCATTACGGTCGTCGCATGTATAAGAAATTTCGCTTTTGATTAAGCACGCCTGAGCGGCAGAGCTGGGATTTGGGTGAGAAAGTGAGTGAGAGGAAGGATAGAATTGGGCGGACGGGTCGGGTCGACTGGCTACCGTTCCAAGTCCAATTTCCTGGGCACCGAGGTCAGCAAAAAAGGACAGCACATAAATTTTGTGTGGCCCGGCGACTGTAATGAGGCATAATTTCGATAATTCAGTTTTTCAGGAATTTGCTTCCTTTTTTTTCGTGCTGCTCGTCGTCCTTCATCTTCTTGTGGTCGCGGTTCGTTGGGCAAAGACGCTGCCTGGGTCCCAGATTTCGTGAATTTCTTTCTCTGCTTTGCCGCTCTCATTTGTAATTCACTTTCATTGTCTATTTATTTACAATTTATTATGTCAAGCGGTGTCCCGGACACGACGGCGAAAAAATGAAGTCCCAGCTCATTGGATTACCGCCCCGGATTGGATTGGTTTTGCCTGGGACTTTAATTTGTATGCACTGGCAGATCGACAGGATGGCAATGGGATTATCAGTTGATTTTTGCCCAGCCCACGGCTATTACTCAGCATAAAAATCAAAGAGGCGGTAAGTCCGTGTCACAAAACAAAGCCATAAATGTTAATTGCAGTCGGCCGGCTGCCCAGCCAGCAGCTGCGACCGATGGGCTTACCATAATTGTGACCCTGGGCCCTGCTAACCCTACAATAACCATTTCCATTTTTTCCTCTTCTTTGTATTTTTGTGGGCAATGATTTTTTTCTCTCCAAGAGCCCCGCCTGTGTGTGTGAGTATTCACTTCATTTTGCGGTGGACCACATGAAAGCCAAGTCTTGTCTCTCTGACTTTTTGGCCAAAAACCGGCAGCGTTCCTGCATGCAAAACGATGTTTTAATATGAAATTAGTCGAGTCCTTCGCTCGATGCGTATGCCCTCCCCAGCTGTCTTATGGAACCTGTGGCGAGCCCAGCCGCCTGCCTGGCCGCCCAGCAGAAGTAAAACAAATACAAATTGCTTTCCTTGTACTTATTTGGTCAACAAATGACAGGACATTACACACAGACTCGCACACACACACGCACAGCCATCCACATCCAATTCAAATGGCCGGCTACAGGCAGAGCCAGGGAATCCCGGAATGGATGGAAACATATAGCCAACATTAACACAACATTGTGTCTGTTGACTTACGCAACTGTTGCAGTTAGGAAAGTGCCGGCCACCCAAGCGGAAGTGGATTGGAGTGGACCGAATCTCCGTGCGGCGCCAAGAAATGAAGACAAAGTGCACTGAATGAATTTTCGGAGGTGCGTTTTTTTCCACGACTCCTTTCAACGGAGGACTCCTGGGAACGGAACCCAGGGAGTTGAGTATTTAAGCAACGAGAAATTCAACTAAGAGTTGAATACCTTCAGAGGCTTAAAGAAACCTAATAAGTGAGCGAGCGATCCTGATTGATGTTGGATTTCTTGAGCTCTTAAACTTCCACTCTTCCTTTTCTTGCAGCTCTTTCTTTTATCAAATTTAGAGTAATGAAAAGACGGCGAAAATTTCCTGAAACTGAAATTTTATCGCACTTTGCTGCTGGCATTGCTGCCGCCATTAATTGTAATTATCGAGAAGCCTTTCAATTTCGAATTCCTTGAGAATCCTATTTCGATTTATAGTAAGCAAAGTGCACTCGTCAAATCCTTCGCTGGCCAGGCTGCTTTTGCCCCTGAAATCGACGTATTTCAACTGTCAATTAAACGCAAAACTAATTAAACTTTGCAACAGTCGAGTCGCTTAATTAATCGAACCAAAAAGAACCAAGTAATCGTGATTGCCTCTCAGTCCGCCAGAAAAACTATCAGCACGAAAAAAACAACCAGAAAAAGGAAGAGGAATTCCTGCTAATGCAGCAAACGCTTAAAGTTTAATTAAACTTTTAATAAACAAAAGTCATGCCCCTCCCTGCCCCAGCAACGATGACGACGACAATTATTAATCAATTTTCAATTTCGTTGGACAAAATCAAACAAGCAGTCGACGGCCAAAGGATTTAATGAGCCGTCGAGCCGTGGAGGCTCAGGGACTTTCCAACACTTCCGTGTGCAAACAAAATTATATCCGTTATGACGGCTGACCATGGGCGGGGGGCTGGTGAGGCTCTTTCAACTCTTATTTGCCGCTTGGCTCCCCGCTGTTTGGCGAAATCAAAAGCCCTATCCAAAAAAAAAAAATAGCAGAGAAAACCGCACTGTCATCAGCAGCGACGGCAGCGGTGACGGCGCCAAACTGGCAGTAAATGACAAAGGCACTAAAAACAATATGGCGTCACTTCCGGCACGCATTAGTGGCGGCTCTCCCGCCGCCGCCGATGTCATTGTTTGGGCGTCCGCCGCAGGCCGACCAACGAACCAACCAAACGGCCAATCTCACTTCGGGCCTGGCCGAGGCCGGCCAACTGCACTGTCATGCTGGCCGGGCCGCGGCTTAAAGTGTCCTCGTTGTCGCTGGTGGGCGGGCTGGTCTCATTTGTCGGTCGGGCGGGCCCCTGCGTCATCATCATTAACAGCCGCCGTTCAAATGATTTTGATCGATGTTGTTACCTTTTCCGGCCTCTAAATCTTCGGGCCCTCCCACACCCCGGCTGTTTTTAAATTCAAATCACCCAACGCCCCACGGCAGCCAGGGGAATCGCCGGGGCTGGCCACGAAATTAGATTAATAGCCGGCCAGGGCCAAGCGGCCATTATGCGCCGCACGAGTTCGATTTGATACTCATTTACTTGTTTGTCTGTGATTTTTTCCCACTCGGGCGCTTTCTTCTCCGATTGCCGCTGTGTGTGTGAGTGTGGTAGAGTTTTCTTTTATTTCTTTGCGGTGTGTGTTTTTTTCGGGACGAGTTTGTGGCCTTTTTTGGACGGGCTGGCGGGCGTACTCGGCTCACCGCAATAATTGGAAAAGTTTTCATTTGAACGCCGTCATCAACGACACCAGCAACAACAACGACAACGCCGGTGCCACCGACAACAATGGGGCGTGGCAACAACAAGAAAATTGCGGTTACACACACACACACACGAAAAGCAGCACAATGAAACGAAGGGGGCAATGAGGCATCAACTTCAGGCGCCTGGCGGCCAAGCGACGGCGACGGCAACGGCGACAGCGACGTAGCGAAAAGTCATCAAAAGGCCACTAAAGGTTGACGCACACGGTCCGAGCAGCGCTTCGAAGGACCTCCGCCGCCACCGTGCCACGCATCCCGACGGGCGGCTTCAACTTTTTGCGGCCACTGCACGCTCCCATGGATTTGGCACGCAACGGAGCACGAAAACGAAACGAAAACACTTTACAGTTCTGGGCCTTCATCTCATCAAATGGACAGGGGACAAAGGCAGGCAGGCGACGGCATTACATGCATTTCACCCATATGAGAAGTGAACCAGAACCAAAACCCTTCGGCCCTCCCTGCGCCTCCTTTTACAATGATTCAAGTTTTCATTATCAACGCAAACGCACTTGAAGCCTTTGTGTATGCCCGTGTGTGTGTGTGTGTGTGTCGGTCGATTGCAGTTAAATGTGGAAAGTTCCATTTCGTCTGGATTACATCGTTTATCCCGGCAAACTGGCCGGCCCACCGTCCACATGCCATGAACGATAATCAGGCCCATCCACCATCCACCAGGCACGGTTTCGATCGCCGTCGTCGTCGTCGCCATCAACCGCTGCAAATGCATTTTCAACGCGTTTCGCTCCAGCAGCTGAAAAAAGCCAACCAACCCCGACCCGACGCACCAGCAACCCCAACCAACCGACCGGACGGCCAGCCAACCAAGAAAACCAATGAAAATGTTTGTCCAGCACACAATGCTACTGGGAGTTGGGAGTCCGGGTCTGCACGGCTGCTGGGGTGGCTTGGCTCGGCTGGGCTGTGGTATTTGTTATAGCAAAATGCTAATGAAAAGTTGCCCATTGGCCCGCTGCGAGTTGGCGAGCTGCAAGTGCAGAAAAGTTTGCTATTTGAATTTCTGCTTTTGGCCACATGCAGTCGGGAGACTCAATGCAGCGCACTGCTAATTTGATCAAGACCAAGGATGGCCGGCCAAACGAACTGCAGCTGCGGCTGCCACTGCCACTGCCACTAGCGAGGCGGGTTTGGTGGTGGAAAGTTCGGCTTACCAACGATTTTCGAATGAAATTTTAAGCTGCTGCGAAAAGTTGATTAATCCCGGAAAAACAGCACGGATTTATAGCTTTCCACAAAAGCTTAGATGCGCACACAAAAAATATTTAACTGAAGCCCTCTAAACTAACTTGCAGCATCCCAAGATCCCTAAAAGATTTAACGAGCTCATTAAAAGGTGAAGAGGTGAATAAAACTGAAATTCCTTATTAAGTTGTCTATTCTTTGTGAGAAAATGTGGCCGGGGAGCGGTAAAGCGTCTTGAAAATTACCTCTAGAAGAAAATAAGGAAACTTTACAGAGATCATGGAAAAGAAACCGGTTCAAAATTGGCTCGAATTCTATGTGTGATCGTCTAAGAAGCTTGGTGATCACTGGCGCCATTTATGCACCGGTGATTGCTGAGGTGGAAGAAACTAAGGCAGATTCATTTAAGCTAAGAATGTTAATTAAAAAAGCTAAGTAACCCAATAAATAAGCAGTCAATGAAAGTCGGAACAGCCCAGCTTTGCAGCTGTCCAAAGATTGCTCTTCTTCCCTTCTTATCCTCTTTAAATGGACACTTCTGAAGAGCAACCAAGACACCCTGACCGGAGCCTGGAAGCTGCGTTGAGGTGCTTTAATTCAATGCCAATAAACCGGCTCAGACTTGACTGGACAAACTCGAAGAGAAGGATTGAAAGGGGGGGCCCTTTTTGGAGTGGGAAGAGGAGAGATTTGCTTACTGCTGGTGCAACGTTATGCAATTTAGTTGAATTACCAAGCGAAACAATGGCGTCTGTTAATTGGTTTCCTTTGTCTAAGAACCCAGCAACCAACCGACTGGGATGGAAAAGAGCTGAGCTGGCCAGGCTAACTGCCCAGTTACTGGGCTGCAATTGCAGTGCGAATTTAAAATTGTCTTTGTCAAGCAGAATTTATTAAACAAACAGCAAGAAGCAGTGGCAGCTGCAACGGCAGTTAGAAGTCTAAAGACTTTAACAATTTTTGGCTCTGCCTTCGGGCGTTGCATTTGCATGTTCCTTTTAATTTGAAGAGCAGCTAACTAAGCAGCAGCAGGGAGACCACCGCCACTGTCAACCGTCGACTAATGAATGCCGGAATCCGGCAGCCAGACCAGACCGCTTGGCTTATCTGTGGCGCGCATAACTAAATGGCCAATCAGTTGGTGGGGAGTGACAAATGAAATGCTGGTGGAGCGGCGTTGTGATTGCTGTCGGATAAGGGGCTACTTGTTTGACAACAGAGCTTGGAGTTTGATTGTCAGAAAAGCAGCTCAGAAAATATTAACCGTCGAGTTTGAAATTTTTAGTGAATACTTTCAGTTTTCTTTTTAGATGCCCGACCACAGCAAGTTCAGGTTGACTTCTTTGGAGTTTATGATCCGGGCTCTGAATGAAGAGCAGCTGAGAAATCAACTGCTCAGCTGCCTCAATCATGCGGTGCGGGTCAGGGGCTCTATCGAGGATCTTAGTTTGTGGCAGCATCGTCATCTTTTCCTTAAACGACTGATGCGCCACAAGCCGTCCGGTTGGACAATCACCCTGCGGCTGTACAATGGCCAAATCAAAGTAGTGGATAAAAAACTGATCTACGATTTGCTCGATGTCGATTGCAAGGAGCGTCGTCAGCTGGTCAGCGAAATCAATCACATGCTACGTGTGGTGAGGATTTGCGTCAGTATCCTCGAAAAAATCACAACCGATGATGCTGACTAGCCGCTTAAATTTTTGTAATAAGTAAAACAAAACGAACAAAAACCAACTCTTTTTAAATCGCCTCTCCCCAAATCTCATTACGAAAAGTCTGTTGCAATCTATCTGAAGCCTTTCCCCATTGTGAAAAGACTGGCGGGGTCTTTAGCACATCAATTGTGAATTGATTTTGAACAGTTGTTAAATACACACAGAAAGAGAGGGAGAGCAACAATTGGCAAAGTGCGGCCGTGACTCAATCGAGAGTTGCGTGGCAAGGACTCGTCGGCGGGCATTGTGCTCGCCCGGCTATGCCAAAAACTTGCAGGCAACTGCCTCGAAAGTTTCCAGGCTAGCAATATTTGCATATAGCCTTTTGTTGCCCCCCAGCCACAGCCTTTCAATCGACCGGGGCTGAAAGGGGGGCAGAAACTTTCGCAACGCCAATATGCACGCTGCATGCTTTTGGCCGCGGCTTTTGGCTTCGGTTTCGGTTGGAGGGGCTTTTGTGGCCACCATTTTTCTCTTCCACGGCCATAAGTCAATAAGTGAGTGTTGAGTTGCAAAGCGACTGAGCCGCCTTAGCCAAGTTTTGTCGGCCTGCCAGCGCGCCTCCTTTCAGTGTTCGCGCAGCGCCATTGAAAAATGAAGTCAACCGCCAAGCCGCCAAGGCTGTGCGAAATTTGTCTCTCTTACTCTCCATCATGTCTGGGTGCCGGCCCTTTTCGAGCGCGAATATATGCGAGATGATTGCGACCATAAATCCGATTCGGTTTGATTGGGTTTACTTTGCATATATGAAGTGACTCGAAGGCTTGTCTTCGACTTGAATGATGTCACCGCCGACAAAGTGATGGGCGCCTCTATTTCAATCCCTGCCGCTGCCACTACCGATGCTTCTGTTTGGTTGTCTCCGTCTGCTGACACAGTAAATCAATTATGATTAAAGCTCATTACTATTGCAGTGCACGCGCCATAACACAGCCCGCCCGCATACACACGTGAGTGTGGGCGGTCGACACAAGGACAGACTGCAATCCGCATCTAAACTTTCAGGCGTTCCGCAAACTCAAGCGGAAATTTGCTGTCTAACCCACGTGTGCGTGTGTGTGTGTAGGGCGTGGCCACGCCCACGTAATGACAATCATTTGCTTTGCCATGGCGCTAACATTTTAGTCACTAATATTGTTGAACAATTTCAATGCGTGTCGCAGAGAGGACGAAGGAAAATCCAAGGGAGGCAGGAGAAATTAAATAGTTTTCAATTACGAAAAGCAGTTTAATGAATTTCAAGTTAAAGGAAGCGAAAACGAAATTTGTAAATACAATTTCAAGATTAAATTGAAAAAGGAAAAGCAAAAGATAAAACCATATCGATACCAAAAAGAAAATAATTTAAATTAATTTTAAATTAGGTTGTAAAATTGTTGGAACCATTGAGGTTATTTTTCCCTATTTAAAGAAATCCGTAGCCGAATTTATAGAGATTAATTCTTTCAAGAAAAGCATTTTAGGAAATTGTTTAAAAAACTTCTTTGAATAAATAAACTTTCAATAATTTGAAACACCAAAATATGAACTAACCAGGCACAAATTCTTAAATATAAATTATCAGAAAATAAAATAAATTTTTGTCCAACCTTTTAATTATTTTTAAAACTCCTACTCTGCCCATAACTTTTGTAAGGAGATCTTCGATAATTCCGGTTTCAGATTCATGGCTGAATAAATATTTTGCAATTGTAGCCGCAACTTTCATTAAAAATCAAACAACCATAGTTTTTCCTTGGAAGTTATAAGTCAGCAAAATCTCAATAATTCCTTTTTAATATTTGTAATAAATTTAAAAAAACTTTATGACTTCCCAGCCAAGGTCTCGGCTCCCCTTTCTCCACACGGCAGCCCTGGCAAAGTTTTCCCTGTTCCTTCAACAACAAATAAAACAAAAGAAACAAAAATGTCTATCGAACTTAATGACGGCGTCAGCTTTCTTTAGAATCAACTTGCCATCGACTTGCCCAACTTGCTTTCCTCTTTCCCTCGCCCGCGGCCCCGACGATTCACTCTGCGTGCGTGTGGAGGGAAGGAGTCTGTATTTTTTTATTATTTGGCTTGCGTTTATTTCTTTTTCAATATTTGTTTTGTGTGTTGAAAGACAAACCCACCGCCACCGCCGCCGCCGCCTGCCGCTACAAACGCAAACAAAGCTTGACTTGCCGACTGTCTCGGTAAATGATTGTGACGATATGTGGGGGCGGGGAATGTACTATATGCTGCTTTGTCTTGTATATAAATGCCTACTTATAACGACATTTAATTTCCAGGCACGCACAGCCACACACACGCACGCAGTCGGCGGGCTGGCGGATTCTAGGATCCGGCGCTGGCAATATTGAATACGCAGGTCCTTTCAGCGACAGACAACGGCTACATTTGCACCTCTACCCACTCCCGGGACGGTTCGGTTATTTAGTGGCAGGCCGAGCAACTCGTTGGCTTTGTATGCCTAAGCGGCCGACTGACCGACGGTCAATTTATTTGCAACGCATGCAGCGGCCGACGCCGCCGGCGGCCGCCATTACTGTGTGGCTGGATCGTGGTGCTGAAACTGGCGCCTTTGCACCTTAATCCCGGCCAGCAGCCGGGCGAAACGCGGGCCGTTCTATGTACACTCGCATAAATCACACACGCACACCATAATTATCCAGTCAACAAGCACTAAATGACGCTGCGTGCGTACAACTTGAGTAAATGATGGCGCATTCCGCAAAGACACAGCCCCAAAGAATGTGAGAGGAGCAGGAGAAACCGGGGAGCGTCTACTTGGCCCTGAATCAAAGGCCCGGGAGGGCTTAGTGCAATTCCAAGTTGCTTATACGCCACGTAAGCCGACAGCCAGGTGGAAGTTTTACTTTCTACGAAAAGAACGACGACAGCCAAAAACTAAGCCATCCAATAGAAATCCACAAACTAAAAGGGGAAAAGCAATGAAAGGTGGAAAGGATGGCAAGTTTAGCAGACAACTGATGGCATCGCATTTCAAGGACAGATTCCTATTTCTTTGCAGGCGGTGTTGTTGAAAGAAATATATATAAAGAAATTAGTTGGTGAGCGGTTAAATCTTTCAAGTAAGAGAAAGGAAATGTTAAGCAGATATAAAGGACTGTTTTAAGCATTGGAAATTATAGAATGGACAAACATTTCAAATAGAGAATTTTGCAGTGGAATTTTATAGACAAAATTGAGTTTAATTTCTTTCCAATATTGAAATAGCAAGACTAATAAAAAAAACCTTAACCAAGAGTCTCGCCAGCCGCTTCTCTTCCAAGGGGGAGAAAAAAGAAAAAACCCTAATAAATTCTATCTCCCCATTTCCAAAAACAGAATTAGAATCGTGGCCCCAAAAAATAGTTTCAACATATTCTTGCCCCTAAAAATCCCTTAAGATCCAACTCGTCTTCTTTCTGGTAAGGAATTTTTGGAAAAGCCCTTTTATTTTAATTTTCAAGGCAAGTGCTTGTTGCCATTAGGTTTCGCCGACTGCAAAACCACCACAATTATAATAAAACTAATTGGGTTAGGAATAAAAAGACGGCGGAAAACTCATCCCGAAAATGGCAGGACTGCTGGCAACAACGAAATGACCAGAGAACAAAGCCATTGTGGACTCTGGGCGAGAGTAGGCGTGGTCGTGGGCGTGTTGCCGCCCTACTTAAAGTTATTAGAGCAGAAAATCACATAAACGCAAATGAAGTAAGTTTCATGCGCCTTTCCAAATGCTCAAGAGCCTGCAAAAAGGCAGCCAAAACAACTGTGCAAACTGCACTGGCGACAGCAACAACAACTAGAACAACAACGACAATGCCAGTTGTACAACAACTAAAAACTGTTGTAAAACCAACAGCAACAACTCGAAAGCCTGCTGCTTGCAGACTCCGAAGGTCCTGCAAACTGCAATCGTCGCAAGGTGCACGTTGGGGGCGATTTCATTTTCTTTTACGTTTTCGGTTTCCTTTTTTTCATGCAGTTCTAAATTGTTGATTACAAAGCTTACGCTTCTGTTGTTTTAATATTTAAATGTTTAAGTAATTTTTGGAGGAACAAATTTTGCATATTTAATTGAAATTGCATTTCTTAAATGGGGAAGGACTCGCCTTCAATTGAGTGGCCTTTTAGCAGGTTTTTTCCTTGGCTTGTTTTACTTTTAGTTCCGGCTTAGCCCCGGTTGCCATGTGTATTTATTTAGTTTTATAAGAGTTTGTTCAAGAGCAAGTCTCAAGCCAGAAGATACACACCCACACACATCCTTGCAAACAGGCTAACAAAGCTCTGACGGCTTGTTTACTTAGACCGACAGAGACAACAAAAAAAACCAACTCATTTGCAATTTGTTTCATCAACACACTCAACGAACGAGAGACCGGCAAGCAGGGAGAGAGAAGAGTAAATAGAAGGCAAAACGAGGAAGAAGAAGCCGAAAAAAAAGAAGGAAAATCGAAATGAAAGTCAAACTTTGTCGGCCCAAGAATCGTGGGCAACAAACCAAATAAACATGCTAATTAAAAGGCTGGCCGAAATCAATGCCAAATGGGCCAAAGCGACCCACATATGAATGCGGCTTAGAGGCAAGAAACCGACAACTGTAAACTGGAAACTCATTGCAATCGAAGCCTTAAACTGTCGCCCCAATTCTCGATGCAAATCTGATTAATAAATGAACTCAGGCGACGTCGTCAGCAAAGGAAAGCTGGGAAAAATTCAATTAGTGGCCGTTGAGAGGGAAATTGGCCATCGGACATGGCAAGGGGACCTGCACGTGGCCACCTGTGCCAAGGACAGAAACAGCCGAGCGGAAGCCCAGCACCGACACTCGGCTTAATCAGCAACGGAAGTCTGCTGAGCAGCAGCTGCCAGGATGCATGGCCCTTGCGGTTTTCTGCCCGCCCTCTCGACTTTTGACTGCAACTGCCTGCAAATAATAATAATTTGAAATATGGAAAACTTCTTATCAAATATCGGGCAATTAGAAAGTAAGGAGAACTTTCTCTGCCACCCAGCCCAACAAGCAGTCCAGTTATTTTTCCACTTGAATGCAGGCAAAAAGGACTCCGAGCTGGGGCCGTGCGTGCCAAACTTGGCCCACACGCAATGCAGCACACAACAATCTAGCTGAGTTCAAGGCTCCGTCGAACAGGGGCAGCAACAAAAGAACTCAAAGGCTTAATTATGAAATCAACCCAGCAAGTCAAGTGGTGCCCCTGATTTCTGCAACGGACGGTGAAAGTTTTGCTTAAGACTCGACGGCTTCTTCCACTTGAGCTGGCCTCGCCCAGCCGGCACATTAACCCTACCCAAAGGCATCTTAATGGGCTCCCAATTCACCCTACAGTCCACTGGAAAAGTATGCAGGACCTGTGGGCAGGTATTCAGGTTTCTTATTATGCTGCAAGTGCGTGTTAATGGGCAAAATGAGGTAAAACTTTCCCAACTAATTATCGACACTTTGAGCCTTTCGCCGGCTTTCTGTATTTTCGGATAAGCCAACTTACTGACTTGTTTTCCTGTGGGGGCGGTAGAAAAATCTGTTGAATGTCAGCTGACCTTCAAAGTTTCGCGTAAGAAAAACAAATCTGTAGTCCGAGACGATCCGACAGTTCTGATGAGATTTTCTCCACCACGAAATCGGTTCAGTTTTCCAAAGAACTTATTGTGGTTTCCTGGAACTAAGTTGGCCAAGATCTGCGAGATCTACAAAGTCTTTAATTAATTTCCTTACCTAATGAAGTGGCCTGTTTTTTTTTTTTGTGTATCTTTCAAAAATATTCTTGTCCAGTGGTCATTTAAAACATTTTGTATTATGTTTTCTTTGCCCCTCCCCGTGTGACGGCTTATCCAAAATTTTTAATTAACTCATGGCCCCAAAGTTGGCCAACATCAAATCGATTTGGAAAATTGCCGTGCAAATCTCCTAACATAAAAATGTCTCTATAAACGCCCACAAACCACTCGCCCCACCACCACCACTCCTCCCTGAAGCTACCCCCTGTCAGCGTCAGTCACTTTGGGTCGGCGGTTGGGCTACCCGCCTGCGCCCCCATCCACCGCAACTACTAAATTTTTATGCGTGCCACTGAAGTGCTCGGCAAATAGCTGCAGCGATTTTAATTGAAAAATATTTGCCCACACTTGCCAGCGCGGCGCGTGCTTGACATTTTGACGCACCGTGTGACATCTAAGATACGAATGGTGCGGGGGGGAGGCGGTGGCGCGTGCGGTGGCCGCCAATTTCTGCCCCGTCAGCCGCGTCAGGTGAATGGCGGGCATGGCCAGGACGGGATAGGCTGAGCTGTTTAATTAGTCAGACGGCCGCCTGGAAATTTTGTCGACTATGTAAACTTCAATTAATAGGCGAATACGACGCGGCCTACAACGAAATCCGCTTAAACGGCCAACCCAACTGCCAATCAACCGAGAGAGCGCCTCAGGCGTCCCCACTACCCGATGCGGGACCCCCTGTGATTTGTGACATTCTGCAAAGTCGAAGGGCGGCTCGGGGCGGGCGAGGGTCCGCCGAACGTTCGAGTGCACTAATTAAGATCAAACGCTTGGCAAAATGGAGATTTTATCGCCTGGCATTGTTTGTGAAGGGCGGTCGGCGAAAAATATTCATATTCAAATTATATAATGAAGTGTCAGCGAAAAACGACGCTGAAAGCAAACCCGCCACTCGATGGCTAACACAAAGCGGCCAAGGGAGGGCGTTTTGTAATCAAAGATTAACGTCAGAACTTAAGATGCGAGTGTTCAATCAAAACCCTCGACTTGGACAACAGTCCATTGTCTGCCCCCGCTCCTTGTGTATTGGCCATTAGACTTGTAATTTATTTTCCCCCAAAATGCCTGCGGTCGCTCAAGAGTCGGGGCAAAAAATCTGCGTAATTAATGAAAGGTATTCTGGGCGGGGAACGAGGCTACTTAAAATAAAAACACCCACCACCTAATAAACTAATTAAAAAATCGTCTTATTAAGTTTGCGGCTAAGAATAGATTATTTTCAGGGGCAATTTGAGTTCTTAATTTAATTTGTGGAATTTTTAAACATTTAATTAACTGAAAGGAAAACAATTGACATTATTTAATTAAGTTTCAAAAGCGAAATTAAATGCAAATAATTCGATTGAATTTAAGGCCAGGAAATTAACAGAGGCGCTCAAAAGTAGGCAACGTTTTTGTCTGCTGCACGAGCAATTTCGAGGCTTTTATGTTAAACTTTCTTTTCGGGGCTTTTTATTCCCTTACCACTCAGAAAACTCTATTGGAAATTCTCTTTAATCTGCCCAGACGACACCTGAGGGACTTAAGCTAAAATATATTACGTGAAGGACTCGCATGATCCTCATTGGAGTGAGGTTGTTTGATGGAAGTGGAAGGGATTTTCGTATTAAATCATGGGAAGTTTCCTTCCGTCATTTCTGCAATCGCTTTGACTGGTCGATCAGCAAGCCGCGGATTTAAAAATTTAAGAACATCGAATGGAAAACAAAGAACAATAAAATGGAAAACCCAGCCAACAAACATTCTTGTTTTTTTCCCCATTGTTTTGTTGCCTTCGAAGCAGAACACTTTAAAAATTCATAAGCAAACAGCAGGCAACTTTGACTTCTCGCCAGGCAGCAGGCAGAACGTCAGTTAAACGTCATATTTTTCACAATATTCGCCGAGTCGAGTTAGCCGGACCGCACCACACCGAAATATGCAAAGTCGAATTGCTTTTCCACCCCACCGACGGGTCCATTGAAGCGCCAGCATTCGTGACACATTGAAATCGCCTTTGAATTCTTTAACTGAAAGACAATTCAGAACATGCGTGAATTTACGTGGCATTCGAAATGTTTAAAGCCAAATTTAAAGCGCTCATAAATATATGAAAAGTTAATTTGGAAAAATCTCTTCTGACAGCCAACAGCGAGCAGTGGCAGTGGAAGCCTTGCTGGCATTTTGGTGGCTGTCTAACCGACTGGGCGTGGCCTGTCGTACTTAAGTCACAGTCAGTCAGCAGCGTGATATGTTGCAGCTTCCTCACGACGCCCGCAACCGCCCGCAACCACCAACAACGATGGCATGTTCGTTCTCAGTAAACGATGAAAAATGGGCAAAGGAAAAAAACTCCACCCCAGACAAACACAAATACGAACCCGACCAGCTGCCCCTGATGTTGGCAGGATGCTTCCACACACACACACGGGCATCAGAGATGGTGTTGTGTACATGTATGAATAACGGTAACATTTTAAATCAGTCGAGTGACTGCAGGAAGCCACTGACACCAACGGTGGACGAACGCATCCCGATTTCTGCTTTGGCTGCCTTGGCCGCCCTCCCGCTGTTGGCTGCGGACCGCAAAAAATTTCATAACTCATGCAATTTCCCAACACATCAGTTGGCCGGGCTGCCAACTGCTGGTGACCTCGTAACCGACCCTGGACAAAATCTCAAGAAACATTTCCTTTATTAGAGCTTGTGCCGAAAAATCTTGTAACTCCTTTCCTAGTCTCGTGCCTTGGCCCACAAGGACCTATTTAACTTCTCGCCGGAAGCTTTGTTAACACTTTTCTTGCCGTCCGCCTTATCCCCCTCAGCTTGGCCAGTGTGCAGCGTCTTGTGGGCCAAGGAATCCTCCTTAGATCTCTTCTTCTTTGTCTTGGTCTGCTGGGATCTTTCGGGACTCATCGATACATTTGAGACCTGAAACAGTTTGAAATGCTCCTCGGTCACCTGAATGGGTCGCTTTCGCATATCGTCGGATATGACGCGTCGCATTCGCAGCGGCACCGACTCAGGTAAAACAATCATACTGTTATCCTTAGACGATGTTATGGGGCGAGGAATATACACCTCCGAAAACCTATCATCCAGATCCTGGTCGGCAAATGGCGGGTCGGGCAGCTCAATAAAGCGCAGCTTCTCCGAAGGAAATTTTCTGTCCTTCCTCCTCCGGGAATCCCTAGACGAATCCGTCTGATCGGAGCTGTCGCTGTCCGTGTCTGAGAAATTCGTGGAGGTGCCTTTGCAGTGGCGGGTGTTGCGGCTGATCCGCTTATCCGTCTCGGGATATTGGTAGCTTCTGCAGATGATTGGCTTGCTGGCGAGAACCACGCTCTCTGTCTCGGCGCCTTCAGCCAGAACCAGCAACGAAGGGCGCACCAAAACGAGGCCAGCGGGTTTGAGGATCGACTTTGTCACAGGCCGCGGGGCCGGCGGATTGCTAGATTCTTTTACTGGCATCGGCTTTGGTTTGGATTTTCTCTGAGTTCGCTTCGCTCGCTTAGACTCTTTGGGCCGGCAGAAGTCTTTACTTTTGCTCTTTTTCGAAAGCAAAACTACGCGAGTGTGGAAAGTGGAAGAGGATTTCCTCAGGCACTTCAAGTAGGTCAGGAAATGATTAAATGTCACCGCAGCCTGCCTGCCCGTTTTCAAGAGCCTGTGGTAGCCGCACAAGGGATCCTTGATCCAAATGCGTTCCGGAGGCGTCAACTTCCACGCCCCGAAAGCCCCCATATAGATTTCCTGATGGTACAACATTGCGTTGTGAATATGAAAGGCCAAGGCATCACCCAATTCCACGGGGAGTTCGTGGAGGTGCAAGGACCAGAACAGCAGGAAATTCGGGCTCATCAGCTTGAAACGCACAGCCAACACGGCATCAGGAATGGCGTCCTTCCGACCCTCATAGTCGTGGAAGATCCACAGAAGAGCGGCGTACAT
Organism: Lissocephala sabroskyi; assembly: GCA_037075105.1. NCBI lineage: Eukaryota > Metazoa > Arthropoda > Insecta > Diptera > Drosophilidae > Lissocephala > Lissocephala sabroskyi. The sequence goes on along the minus strand of JBAMCP010000370.1, from coordinate 21,011 downwards.
AACCTCAATCTCCGTCTGGACGTACAAAAAGCTCGAGCTCAACAGCAGATACAAAGAAACCACGTCCATTTCCAGGAACTGGAGCGTGGTGAGCAGCGGCAGAAAGTCCTTGCCTATCCGGGTCAGCATGAGGCTATTGATGGGATCGATGCCCTTGCGCTCAGCCTCCGTGAAACATTGGAAAGCGTGGAGTCCGCTGAAGAGATCCCGCCGACTGAGCGTGGCGCAGATGCTGCTCACCAGCTCGCTACACTGCAAGAACTTGGCTGCCACCAGGACGTCCAGGATCTGATTGCGCGGGCAGTAACACTCCGCGTTCGTCATCCAGGTGTAGACCACCCCAAAGGCCTTTACAGTAACCTGACTGGGTGGCAGGGCCATCACCATGCCCAGCCGCAGAACCTGGGAAAAGAGGTCGGAATAGGCGCGCATTGGCAGCAAATGGCATTTGAAGACCTGATCGCCAATCACAATGCAAATGTCGTTGCCTTCTTCCTTGAGGACTGCCGACAGAGCTTCCTTGAGGGAAGGCGTCTTTCTCATTTCGATGCTCGGAAACTGCCGGTGCGGCATGAATTGCCTCAGCTGGTTCATGGCTGGCAATTTGACAGATTTTTAGATCCATTCAAATTAAACGGCCCACCAACTCACCCTTCCGAGAGACAAACCTCTCCCCACAGGGATCCTCTTCGCGCCTGCCATCAAGAATATCGTCTGGATGCGAAGGCTCTGGATGATGGGGCAGCCCGGGGCCGTAGTCCTCGGAGTTATCATTGAAGAAAGCGCTTGGCGGCGCATTACACATCGAAGTTGTGTTCATTTTAAGTGTTTAGTGTTTCGTTTGAAGTATTTCATGAATCTAATAACCTGACACATACGTTTCGAAGTTACTAGATTTGTGGATTTAAATTCCAAGCCCAGATTCCTGGCCCGCACGACAATGCATTGAAATTTATGGAATCCTTTTCCAGACAGAACCCGACCACGCCCATTCACCCCGCACCGCAACCTACCCGGCTCTTTGGCAGGCCAATGCAGATGATGGTCTCTGACATGTAATTGGTTTTTTTTTAATTTTAATTAAACATGCGGTCGGATATGTCGAGCCAAGGGGACAGGGACGGAGGATATTTGCCGTGGTTTGCGCATGGAACATAAATTATTTCGATATGCCGACTGAATCGCTTTGCTTCCGCAGTCAGAAAACAGAAATTAAAACACACAACATTTACACACACCCACACACACACCCGTCAATATTTTTGTTGCGTTTCTTTTTGGATATGCCAGCGTGAGTCCGCTCCTCAAAGTTCTGACAATTTCCTCAATGATCTTCTGTCTTAGGCTTGGCTTTGTCCGCTCCATGGGACCCCTCGTGCGAGGCTGGCTTAGAGGGCGAGGCTGTCCGCTGCTGCAGCAAAGCTGCTGTTTTTGTTCCTTGGAGTGCGGAGGACCTCGGCGAAATCGGCGGCGTAAACAGCCCAAGAAACCGGACACCAGCCCACCCATCAAAATGATCATTGTCCCATTTGTTTGTCCTGAGAAACTCAGCTACGATGACCGCAACGAGAAGCTGGGCCGGGAGATTTCCCCGCACCTGAGCATCTACAGAAAACAAATCACCTCGGTGATGTCGATCATGTTGCGGATCAGCGGCCTGGTGTTGACCTTTGGCGTTTGGATTATCGGCCTGACTGGGCTGTTGTCTGATTCGAAAATCGAGGAGCTGGCCCAGAAGTTCGAGGGCCTGGGGTTGGGCCAAAAGGCCTTGAATATCATCAAGTTTGTGCTGATTTTCCCATTCGCCTATCACCTGGTGGCCGGCACACGCCATCTCATTTGGCAGTTTAATTTATTTCTCACCAAACCGGAGATCTATGCAACCGGCTATGTTGCCTTGGCGCTGACAGTTGCTTTGGCTATTGCCCTGGCCATGATGACCGTGGAGCCAACCCAGCCCGAGAAGAAGGAAGAAGAAGTGGTTGTAAAAAAACGCTAGGCAAAATGTGATTTGAAAACGAGAAAAATAAACGAACAACTCGGGCGCTCTCAAAATTTGATGGCAGAGCTTCTAGCAAGGGAAAAAATTGTGCTGCAAACTGGAAAATTAGTTTTGACACACACAAACCCCGACCCACCCACATGAGCTGAGTTTGTGCCTGTGATTTGTGGTGATTGCGGCGGATGCCGTTGACGTTGACCGGCGACCAGCGACCGCTCGGCAAATACGATTCCCTCTATAATCACATTACCTGCTTAGCAGCCTTGGAAGGTCTGCAGTCTGCAGGTGGACCACGCTGGACATTGCTAGATGTCCTTGCCCCCCGCTCTGCATATGCCATAAATTTATGCGACGAGTCGCTGAGCTTATTTGATTTTATGACTTGAAGGATTTTGGGAGGGTGGCAGCGACGGAGGCGGTCAAATGATCAGACAGCGCCAGTCTGGAGCTACAATTGACAATTTGCTGTTTGCGGTCTTGTAACATTTCCACTTATGATTCGTTTTTCTGGCCTTTCTGCCGCCACCGCCCGAAGGCAATTTCCATAAAAGAAATTCCAAGAAGAAGCAAAGAAAACCATGCGAAGCGTAGAATTTCTGATGGTTGGCTAAAAGCATTTTGCAAATGCCAGATTTACTTGCCAGCCATTTCGCTATTTGGCTTTCACTTTTATTATTTAAATGTGGCGGAAAGCGAGGGCAGGCATAAAAAGAATTCGATTCCGGCCTGAGTTCTCGTCCTTTTCATTCATTTGCCTAAATAAATACGCCGCCCACACACACACGCACGCGCTGGCCGATTTAACGACGTGCACGCGATTTTTATTTGAAATCATTTCAATTTTATTAAATTCATTTCAGTTACGCTTCTGAGGTTTTTATTTCCCCCACCCAAGCCAGTAAATGAAGTCCACACAACAGCGAATTATTCAAAGCCACATTAAAAGGACATGAGGATGCCCAGAAACAGAATTTCTTATTCAACATTCTTTGATATTTGGGTTATTTTCGTCTGCCAAATCAAAGAAATTTGTTTAGTATAGTAAGTCCCTTTTTTGCAATATGAAACTTGCAGAAGTTTAATTGATTTTCCCAAGAACGGTTTCCGTCCAGTCGGAATTGTTTGAAGATAAATAAAAATTCCAAAGGTCTTGGTTGAGCGCATCTGAAAGGCCTCGTATCAATCAATATCTATGCAAATTGGCCTGGCGAGTCAATAACAAAAGCGACGATAAAACCGAAGCCAATAAAAATTCCCCACACGTATTAAAAAGTTTACAACACTCGCATTCCCCTGGGCAGAGCGGCAAGAAGCCTCCCAAAGATTCATTAAGACGAGGAGTCTGGGTGGCCAACACAACGTCGATATCCTTTTGCCTATTGAATGGTTGGTTCCTTGTCGCCTGCACTTCGCTTTGTGTTTGTCTTCTTCCTTCTCAAAAGAGAACGCCGGCTAAGGCACAAACTCGACGTACTTTTCCCTTCTCCCTGAGCCGTCGTCGCTGGCGTGTCTTCGATTAATTAAGGCGGATTTTGGTGCTCTTTGCTTATGAATACACGTAGAGGAAATGGCTGCATTTAATTTAATTTTCACTTCAATTGGTTCGATGCGATTTCAATTACGAGACTTCACGGCTTTCGAGTGACAGTTGAAGAAGACTTCAAAGATCTTTTTGGCCAAACCAAGTTGGCTTTCGAGTAGCCTAAGTTCACCTTGGCGGCTTTGACCCAGTTTTCCCGAGAGCGCTGGTAATCCGTGCAGCCTTCGCAAATCGACACACTCAGCTCGGTGGCAGCATTTAACCTCCCGCCTGCCACTCGCACACCACATGCATTGTTATGCCAGAGGCGTGATTTTTGCCCAGGGCCCACGAGTTTTTCGCCTATGCCAACGCCAATTGTGTTTTCCATTCGGTTTCTCTGTTTTTTTTTTTCCTACAGCTCGCTATGTGGGCTTGCCTGCGTCCTTGGGCTGCACTTGCGGGCGAGAGGCTTACGAATGCAGCGGAAAACCTATTTCCTTTTGTAGGATATGAGCGAGGAAACTGCTTGTTAGCACCACATTTGCCAAAGCAAATCTCAGCCAGTAACAGGCTTTGATTCACCAAATATTGAATGCTCTATCCAAAAGAAAATACCTCTAAAATGAGCAGTCAGTTCAGCCGAAATCTTCCCTTGCCAGAGGGCCGTCGTCGGTTGGCATTGGCAATGCTAATTTGGCCAACTAAGCTTGGCCCTCCGCCACGAACCACATTTGGTGTGCTGACAAAAATGAGACATTTTCTGGCGCTGGTCCTTCCAACACTTTTCCATTAAAATGACAATTACATTTGACAGCAAATATGTGCAGCACGGGGCAGAGGGTCGGCGCCAGAAACTTTTAATTGCGCATACGCCAGGTGGGCAAAGCCAACTTAGAACTGGCGAAAGTTTCATTGCTGGCAATTAGAGGTCCACCATAAATTGTGAAAAACAAAAAAGCCACACCAAATTGACAAGCAGACGGCGTATGCTCTCTAATTGTGCAGTCGACGAGAAATTTAAAACAGGTGACCAGGACACTCGACTGGAGGGCAGGCCTCTTGTTTTGTCGGTTGACCACATTTTTGTCCAGTGTCTCAAAATGCCTGTCAATGTATAATTGAATTCTCCAGCTTGTTATGGCAGAACGGATGGATGGCTGGGGGGCTCTGTACTTTCCCCAAAAGATTTATAACCCGGACTTTGAGGGTCACCCAGGGGCCAGGACTGGGCCACTGCCGATAAGCACAATGGACAGGCCAACAGCCACTCGGCTGTGTGTGTGTGCGTGTGTGACAGTCTGGCAGGGCTGTGTGTGTCGGCGACAAACTTTTTAATCAAATTTTTTAACGCAATTTCTTTGAATTTCTTTCTTCGTTTTTTTTTCTGTCTTCTTTTTTTGTTGTCCCCCTTCAAAAAGGCACACAAAGCGGCGCCGCCGTTGCATATGCATGCTCAATTGTGTTTGTATTGGCAAAGGACAAGCTTTGTGATTTATACACACATCAGATACACACACACATACACACAGGCGACTGTGTCTGCGTCTGTAAGCAAACAACAGCTTTTTTGATTTATGAGCGCTTTGGGTGCGCCATTCCGCCAACAATAGCAACAACAACAACAACAGCAACAGCAACGAAGAAAAAAGAATAACAAAAATCGAAGAGCTGCCAAACAGCAGCAACTCTGGCGGCGGCAACATCTGCCCGGCAGGCAACCGAGAGCCATTCGCCCAGCAAAAAATATGAAGCGCCAAACTTTTCCCAAGTTCAAACGTGCAAGTTTATAATAAAAAATACAAAAAACCCACCGCGAACAACAACAACAACCACATGGAATGCATGTTAAATAAATTTGCCAAAAGTGTCGCAGTTATTTGCCATCTTACCCAGGCACAATCGAAGGGACCGGCAGGGAGCGACAGGGACCGGCGATCGAGGACGCCGACAAGGCCAGAGAATTTTTATTAATCCTTGGTGACAGCTCAAAATGTTGTTTATAAATAGGCGGCCTGGGCCGGGGCATGAATTTTAATTAAGCCACCAAACAAAAAAAAAAAAAACACCAACAACAAGAGCGACTTTCTAGGCAGTGAAATTCCTGCCGCCCTGAGCTGCGCATGAAATTTTTGATTGATAGCTCCCCAAACGCACACGAGGCGTGCTAGTTGCCGTTATCTAACTATCGATTGTCACTGTCATAAAAGGGCATCCACACACACGCGCACACCAACGCGCCACAACCAAACAAAGACCTCCAAAAAAATTGGCGAAAGAGCGCGGGGCGATCGGCTGAGCTTATGCAAATCAAGACATGCCGCGTATTTCAGAGCGGGACGAAGTAAAAAACCAATTCCCGACTTGCTAGTGGGAAGATAGACAGCCCTCGGCCACACACACAGAG
>JBAMCP010000370.1:0-14983 GCA_037075105.1 Lissocephala sabroskyi | reverse complement strand
TCCGAGCTGAAAGCGGAACTACTAACAAAGATTTTAGAAGCGCTTTAGGCAAAACTGTAAGTTATCTGCAAGCAGAGCTATAAACAGAGGCGTACCAGCAGGTGAAGGTGAAGCTGCAAGAAAATTAGATAGAAGATCTGTAAGCACAGCTAATCTTCTATTTCTTTTTCTCCTCTATTAATTCCTTATCTTTTAATGACTTCAGATCATCCCAAAGCCTCTTAGAAGATCTTTTAGCAAAGCTAATCAGCCCTATTTGTTCTACTCCATTAATTCCTCATCTCTCAAAGATTCCTAGATAATCCCTCAATTCATTCGGCACACCTTTCTTATTCCTTCTCGCGTGTAAAAAAGAGAACTTCTCTGTCGCTGTTTTGCTTGGGAACTTCTGTAGAATTTCTTGAAACGCGACAAAAAATTGGCAGTGCATATTGTTTTCCGTTGTTTGATAGCGTCAGACAGACAGGCAGCCAGCCCAGGATAGCAAGCCGAGCGAGCGCCTCTGGCCCACCGCCGGCGCCGCCCCAGCCACCCAGAAACTTGCACATTCACAGTTGATTTTTGCATATTTTTGATAGCGTCAGGCATTAGTCTCCAGTGAACTGGCACATAAAAGCGCAGTTATGGACTGATTGTCGTTGGGCTGGGCAGGGCAGGCTTGCTGGTTCCCACGAATGTGCCTGGGCCAATGGCAAGTATTTGTATTTCAAAAGTTTCGCCCAATAAGATTTATATGACTGACAGTTGGGGGATTTGCAGGCAAACACAACAAGGTTTTGATTCCGATTGTTGCCACCACTTTTTTACCCTTTTGTTGGTTAGTTTTTTGTCTCTATCAATGAGGATTCTGTTCTATAGCGGTTTAAAAGAAAATACATTCAATTTAATAAAGAAATATCTCTGCTCAGTATGAAGATTTAAGGCAGGCAGTTGGGCAGAAAGAACTTTTACTCACTTTCTGAATGCTTTGAAACTCACACTGCCAATAATCTTACTGAAGTCTTCTGGCCTTCAATCGGCAATCACTTAACGAGTTCATCAGAGGGCCAAGAAAGCTGTCGTTTGGGGGCCGAATTTGCGGGTCTGTGACGGGTTATCGAAACCATTGGAGTGTAAAGTGGCAGCGCCAACCCCTTTTGCATAAGCTTTTCTACTCACACAATAATTGCCAGCACTTTAAGTGCGCCATTAGTACTAAATTACAGACACGGCTGCCATCTCGGCAGGCGTTGGGGATGGTGCCACTGCCAACGGTTGCTGCGTAATTACAGCCACTCACACACACACACACAAGTTAGGATCCTAAGAGTGGCTCAGTCACCTGGGCTACCCGAAACTCTGCCCCACACACACACACTGAGAGAGAGACCTCGACAACAAAAAGTAAAGTGCGCTAATGGCAATTAAAAGTTTACCGAGTGCAGTCAAAAATTGTAACGGCAGCTGCCGCCACTCCAATGGAGGCGGGCGGGCTCGACAAGGACTACGACGGCGAGAACTACGGCCATCCAAGCGCAGCTGCATTATTGAACATTTTCCTAATTGCCGTATAATTATTGCAGTTAAAAAATTTAGCACGATAGTCGCAAACCGCCCTCGCCGACGCGCCCGGCTGGCGGCCCTTGACCGTAGCCAATTTTATTGGATGGGCGGCGTTGGGGCGGCACAAACGACTTGCGCATAATTTGACCAAAAGCCGCATTCCCTGCGATTTCAATTGCATCCCAGAAATTGCGTATACGCCGTGACATGGCCCAAAGCCACAGTACCAAATCGAAACAGAGTCCAGCGAAGCTTAAAATGCCCAAGTTCTTTAAAGCTCAGCATCCGCTCTTCATTCCCATCCACTGTCTTGGCCCGCTTATAATTAAGCGATAATTAAACTTTGCCGTGCGCGCACACGTAAACCAATTGCCAGGGTCCCTGGGTTAATGATGCACGTTTAGTTGCCTTTGGCACGCTCAACGCTCGCTCGGCCCATTGGCATTGCCACAGTTGATTGGTTCAAATCAGTTTAGGCGCCCTCGTCGCCAACCCGGCGGGCCATCCGAAAACTGTGCCACGGAAATGAAATTGCAAATTTTTCATGACGGAAATTATGCTGAGATCTGATACGCTAATGGGGCCGGGCCCCCTGCCCACGAGTAGCCTGAGCGGCCTGGAAATTAGTGGGACCCCCCAGTCAAGTGGCAGCTAAGATTTCATTCAATTGGAGGGACTCACTCGACATTTGGGGTCAAGTTGAGTGGGCGCGGCAAGGCGGAGGCTCCTCAATTTCGGGCAATTTAGTCGAAGGCACATTTCAGTCTCAAGTAGCTGGTGGGCCTCAGACGACTTCAAACGGAATTAGGAAAGAGTGATAATCGAAGCGGTAATTTGATTGATTAATTTAGGAAAACAATTTCGCTACAGGCGTCAAAGAACTTCCTTGACTTTTAGCGTTTTCCTATTTAATTGGAGGAACAATTTTCTTCTAAGTAGAAAGAATTGAATAAGAATTTTCTGGACACGGCAAATAAACCCTTTTCTAAAATTAATAATACCGAGAGGCTTTTTAAAATCAGAGATCTGCCAAAACCAAAAAGTTCTAACTTGCGGAAATGAATTCCTATACGAAAATATTATTTAAAAGACTAGAGACTCAATACTGATGCTTTGTTTGTTAGTCTTTAGTATAATTTAGACCTCTAAAAGCATAAAAATGATGTACAGGCTGCTAAGTTTGCTGAAGACCAAATACAGTCTGTCAGCGTCTGACTTTCAAGCCGAACGATCGTTTGTATTATTAATTAAATTAAATAGAAATATTTGAAATACCTCGAGCAACATCTCTTCCTCTATTTTTTTCCCTTTCTCTATCTCTCTCTTAATTTCTTTCTTTCACAGTCTTTATCTCATTTTAGCTTACACCCGCCAAAGCCCTTGGTCGTTCGCTTGTTCTATTTCCAAATTTCCCTAGCATACTTTCGGGCAGCGATCTTATTTCAGCTTCTCAGACTTAAATTTCTGCAGCCCTCGACTGTAAATCTGAACTATATTATTATATTAAATAGAAATGGGAATGGAAAATCTCCTTGACACCCATAAATACTCATAGACTTATGGAAAAACTGGGCAGAGGGCGTGGCAGAAGGTAAGTTATCGCCCGCCCTCGACCGAAAAGTTAAATATGCAATTTTGTGCATATTAACCCGAGTTGGGTGCCAAAGTTTCGGGTCAACTATTTAACACAGCGGAGCTGGGGGCAGTCGCTCATTACGAGGCCAACGAAAGGGTCGACGCTACGCGGCCCAAAAAAAAGAAAGTTTATTTGTGCTGTGTAGTTTTGCTTTTTTTGGGGGGGGAAAACGTCCGGCACATAAAATATGCGCAGTTGTACACGAGTACGCCAGAGATCACTTGACTATAAACGAGATTAAAAATTCAATTACCTTGAAGTTGCTGCTACCTGAATCGAGTCGAGCGCACACACGCTGGCCCAATCACAGCCACCGTCGGATGGCAGCAAAAAAGGACAAAAAGAAAGGAAAAAAACAGACAAACGAAGTGCCCAACCGGCCCCCACCATCTCTTCAAGGATCTTGGCGAAACGGTCAGTGTGTGTCCATACGGTGGCCGGCCGGCGACGATGTCGCAGCCAACGGAAGTTGACAACAATTTATGTGCCCGAAACGGATACAATTTACAAGCCGCACACACACATAGACACACCGACGCTCAACTAGAAAGGCTGCAATAGTCGCTGAAGTGGAGGCCCGGGGAGAAAGTCGAAACACCTGCACAAACTTCAAACGGAATTTTGTGCGAGTACTTAGAGCAAAGTGGCCAGTTTTTCCGACCGGCACCGGTTGCCCTGGACAACGGACAACGGCACAGATTTTCAGCCCAGCGAAAGCAAAACGAACGAACGAAACATTTGAATTTCGTTTCAAGTTGAAGTTGATAAAAGCCCAGTGATTTAGGGTGTGTCCCAGGATGTGCCACGTGCCACGCCCTCCAACCGACAACCTTCGGAAAAAGTGCCTGCAATTAAGATAAAGTTTTTTAACTCGGTAATTTTTGTGTACTCTGTGGGGGGCAACGTTCCCATGTTTACTTTGGAGGTAACCAAGAGACATCCCTCAAAGGACATACAATTAAAGTGGCTGAAAATTTTCCAGGAAAATAAAACCAACCGCACAGCCCGCTGGCCCACTGACGTCGGGGAAAAGTACTGCTGATGAGGCATCAATCCGACCAGCGATAAGCCAGCCCACCGAGGGGGCCGGTCCCAATCGCTGCCGATAGCGGGGCCGTCTAGCCAGACAAAACTATTTCACCAAGAGTTCTTATCGGCGCCGCGTGTGGTCGCTGGCTGGCCAGGGGTTCGGCCTTATCGCTGACATAACCGCGCGGTTGCCCAATCATTTTGTAAATTGGCCGGAACCAAACGGATTGGACATGGCTTTCAGTTGGGCATTTGGCATTCAGTTAAGTGGCGGCTGAGATTGCAAGATGATCTTTCGGGTGTTCGTTTTGCTCTGGCCTGTGGCGGTCTTTTGGATGTGTTGGGCCTGCGATGATGGGAGTAAAATTTGCCAGGACTCAAAGAATTTGACGGCATCGATGTACAACACGCAGCGTTGCTTTGCCAAGCACGCCGACGAGCTGGGCAATGCCACGCAGAAATTTATAGACCGCTCGAGGAAGTGCGAGTTCTCTGACCAAAAGAGTTATCCTTTTCCGGAAGTGATGGAATCAGCAGAAATAATGGTCAACATGACCGAGGAACACATGAGGCGTTGCCGGGAGAAGCCGAACGATGAGAGGTGTCGCGCTGGCGGCGAAGACGTGGCTCTCTTGGGCGTTCAGCTTTACAATTTGGAGTTCATTTTAACCACCACCCCCTTTCCCAAGAACCCTTGCTATGCCGAGGCAGGCGAAAAGATGAAGGAATACCTATTGAATTTTGACAAGCGTCCTTGCTGATTTTATAACCAACCAATAAATCTATTGACTGGTTTTACTGTTTCTTGAGTTTCTTAGGCCGCCGCATTCTGGCAATCAACCGATAGGCAACCGCCAGGATTATCAACAGCAAGCAAAGTGGCAGCCCAAAAAGCACAGCCGCTGTGTCGAAGCTATGCAGCTGGATGAAGCTAAGGTCTTTCGAAGCCACCCGCATGTGAGCGGCTCCTTTGTGCCGGATCACATACTCCGTCCACCAAAGAGCCCGCTCCATGGAGGTCTGCGGTTGGTCCGCATACCGGGCAGAGACCTCGGCAGCAGCCCGAGTATAGCTGGGATTTTCCAGCAGCTCCAGGATGGTCCGCCTGACCTCATCTTCCTTGAGGTTGAGCAGGTCCAGGCCAAGGCCAAAGCCAAAGCGTTTGATGCGTTCCAAGTTCAGGAACTGATCGTATAGGACGGGCAGTCCGAGCACCGGTTTGCCATGGAAAATGCTCTCGATGGTGCTGAGCAGGCCGCCGTGGGTGATGAACAGCTTCACCTGGGGATGGGCCAGCACGTCCGGCTGGGGGAACCACTTGCGGATCATCACATTCTCCGGCCTGCCTTCCATGTGGTCGTCCTCGAACTTCCACATCACCCGCTGCTTCAGCGAGCCAAAGACCCGCAGCAGCGTCTGGCGGGTCTCAAGCGGCAAATGTTTGCTCTTCACATTCGATCCCATCGAGAAGTAAATCACTCCCGCCGACCCCGCCCCCTTTATAAATTCGTCTATGTCCTTGGGCAGCGGGGCCGGCTTGTGGGCCACATGCAGCCCACCCACTTCGATCATATTGGGCAGAAAAGGCCGCGGGTAGCTGAGGGTGAAGTGCTGACCCAAAAGCATCAACGAGAAGCTGTCAACCACCTCGTCCAGAGTCTTGGTGGCCTGGGGAAAGTAGTGGGCGTATAAATTCCTCATCCCTGGCATATCCACCAGATAATAATGCGAATATTCCATTACAAAAGCGTAGAGATTCTTCAGACGCTCCACAAAAGTCATGCGATCCGTGCGATCCGAATAGAGCATGGGGTTGTAGGCCAGTGGGGAAGTGTTTCCCATTAGCTGGTCGATACGCCAATCGGTTCCATAGGAGGAGACACCGACCAGGGTGGCATTGAAATGCTGGGCCAGGCCATAGACCACTTCGATCTGCAGGGTGTCACAAATCATCAAATCGAACTTCTCGCCCGATTTCATTAGCTGCTGGACGCCCTGATCGTCCAGCACGCAGGTGCTGACTCTTTGGAAGAAGTCGAGCAGCCGATGGAGCCTCGTCCAGAAATTATTCACCTTCAGGTTGGCCATAATTTCTAGAATTCGAAAGTTCTAAAGTCAACCAGCTTGGAGGCTTTCAGTCGACCTACCCACCATCATAATAAGCGTGGATTGCCGGGGCGGTGATCACCCGCATATTCTCCGTGCCCTTCGTCTTGATGGTGTTGATTAAAGTGATTTCGTGGCCTTTGGCAGCCAAGGCCTTGAGGTACGAGTCCACCAGAATATACTGCGAGGCCCCGGGATAGGGAAACACTGCCAAGATCTTGGCCCCAGTCGACGGAGGGGCCAGACAAGCGCACACAGCCAGCAGCAGGGCAACGCCAATCAACCGCATTTTCAAACTTGTTTAGACGCTTGGAAAAACAAACTGATCGACTGGAATAGAGCCGGCAGCTTTTATACCCGTCTAACCAGCTGATAGCCTGCGTCCGATTACATTTAGAGGTCAACGAGGCCGCCAGCCGGCAGCCGCTGTGGGTGCTCTGGGGGAGGGGACAGCCAGCGAAGGGCCGCCGGGGGAGATAAAAGCCACTTGATATGATACGACGATTAAGATGATTAAAGCTGCCTGTTATTTTTAGCTGTGACAGAAGCTACGTCAGATCCCAGCAGCTGGCCTATCGCCGGCCACGCACAAGCCGCTGAGTCTGTGGAAGGCGTGGGGCCGCCTGCCTGATTGGAATTCCGCAGTGCCGTCCGCACTCAAAGTGCTAGGTAAATTCCCCGAACGGGGCCAGTAGAGTTGGCCAAACAAGCGGCAGGAGCTAAAAACAAAACGCACAGCAGGGACACGACTAGAAAGCCCGGCAAGGACAGCGAGACAACTGCAGTGGTCGACGGGGGACTGGGAAAAACCAACGATCTGACCAAGCGCGTTACGCACGCTCAAGCAGCCCCGGCGGCAACCCAAGCGTTAAGGCCAAAAGGACTCGGTGCCTAAGAAGCGAAATTATTTACTTAAGCGTGGCAACGACGACGACGAGGCCGTCGGCAGGGGACGGCCTTCGACGGTTAAAGGATCTTGGAACGAAAAATTATGAAACTTTTATGACGGGCAAAATTTTTAAGTGTATGTCCGCCGGGAAAAATTGTTACTCTTAATTTATAAATAAGGTGGAATCGCCGTAGCCGTCGTCGTGGCTTTTCTTGCTGATGGACTATGCAAGAGGCAGCCGACCTTCCGGCTCCTTTGTCCTGCCAGCCTTGTCCCACTGTTTTCATTTCAATTTGTTTCCTTTCTTGCGCCAAGCATTTTAACTCCTTTTAAGCAAAAATTTGTGTTGTCGCTTTTGTTGGCTTTGCGGTGGCCTTTTCTTTGCCAGGGCCGGTCCACGTGGCCGCGGGTCCACCGCCACGCCCCCACTTGATTCAATTAAGTCGGATGATTATTTTCAAAACCAGCGGACAAGAAAAAAAAAACAAATCAAAGGAAATGCCCCTTTTCATACCCTAAACTTCGCGGCAGGTTCAACGGTAGATTTCTGGCAAAAAGACTCAAGGTAATACAAATACTTTGATCTCCCAAGAGGTCCCGATTTTCGGAGGAAGCTCCTCAACACCCGGAACTTTAATTAAACATTAATAAAGTAAACAGCTCCTTTTTAATTGGAGTACAAGAAGAGTAAGCAAAATTCGCCGTGGCTGGCGCTGCTCTTTTTGTTTCCTTTAACCATTTTCCTCTTAGCCTCTTTTGGGCCACAGTTCGGTTAGCATTTTTAATTTCTAATGAATAGAAAGTGTAATGCGAACGCTCAACAAGCCACAGGACAGCGGGTTGAGAGGTCACTCGTTAGGCGGCCCATTGTTTGGTTTATCAATACAAATCGAGGGGGACTCAAGCCCCGAAAACACTCACTCAAACATGCACTCATAATTTGTGAGGACCGGCGGACGGACGCCCACTTGAAAAGCCATGTATGCTAAACTGTTTTTCCTGGCCAGAATGGCCGAGCGAACAGCCAAACGCCCCACCGCCCGGCCGACTGGCTGAATTTCCTGACTAACATTAATCAGACTTACCTTGTCGTTGGATTTTTCTACAACGACGGCCTCCCAGAAGGAGTCCAGGTAAGGGGCCAGCTATCAGCTGCATGGGCTGCATTTGGCAGGCCAACAGCAGCAACAGCAACAAAGGCTTTGAGTGTGGCAGGCGGCAGGGCAAGTCTGGCTACAATTTGCGCATAAGTAAAAATCATTTTTCATTTGTTTTCATTTCCGTTATGTGAGGCATTTCGGATTTTCAGCATAGTTTCCGCAACGTGCCACAATTTTCATTCCACTCCCCACCGGCCCGGACGGCAGTCCTGCTGCAATCCCTGGGCCCCTGACTTATGTTCCTTTGTGCGGACCGACAACGACGACGACTTGCAATTTTGACATTTGACAAAATGCTAAGTGACAGCTGCAAGTTGGCCGATCGAAAACCGAAACTGAGTACCTGGCAAACACTCAACAGCAGCAGCAGCAGCAGCGGCAGCAACAGCAACGGTTGCTGTCAAAGGGACAGCGACAACGGCAGCGTTGACAGGGAAAATGTTGGAAAAATTTCTTCTGATTTTGTTGGTGGAGGCGAAAAAGTTTTATGACGACGTCAACTGCAATGACAATTGACTTTTATTGCTGCAGAATTTGCTGGATTTTTTCTCAATCAGCAGCAGCGGGAATCCACCACCGATTTCTTGGCCAAATGGTTTTTTTTTTCTTATGAAATCCTTCTAATCATTGAATTCGTGGCAATACGTTCGCTGGCCAACGGATATGACCTCCGCCCACGGCCCCCTCTGTGATGCAATTGCAATTCTATGAGCTCACAATTTCCGTCCAGAGCATTTGGCACTCGCATCTTTGTCGCTGCCCCAAAACATTTTCTTTTTTGGTCTACAGGAAATTAAAAATTGTCACTGGCAAGCAGTGAAATTCGTCGGAAAGGACGAGCAGCTTAGCCAACTGCGGGATATTTAATGAGAATTATTGGAATTCATGACAGGATGCCGGCCGCATTTGTGCGTCTTGAAGGTGAAATTTCCCTGGGACCGCTAAGTGGCCGCCCTCGCCCACCAGAACACTTGCACGGCTCGTTGCACACACACACACACACACACTGGTGTGTCCACATTCTGGCCATGTCTTTTGCGGTCAGCGCTCGACCGCGGCTGCCGCCGGGGGAGCTGAGCGCCGTTGCTCGCCACAGTTCAACAATTTTTTCCGCTTTTCAATTTTCCTTTCTTTCTGCTGCTTGGCTGCTCGGCTGCGCGCTAAGTCCACATTGTAATCCATCGGGGGAATAATTATTGTGTACACATTATTACAGTTGTGGCCTGAAAGCCAAGGGTTTATGGTTAGCCTGATGGACATTGTGGCGCGCCAGCTACGAGATTTCTAGCCAACAAGAAAATGACCATAAATTAGCTTTATTTAAAATCGCGAGAACTCGGAAATTTAAAGAGGTGGCTTCGAAAATTGCTAGAGAAAAAAACCCTACAAATTAAGAAGGATTTGGGGGCTCTTAAAAATCAGGAACGATTTGGGAACCCTTGGGATTCAATGAGGCTTTGCCCTTTCCCATTGGGTCCTTCATTCAGTCCTGCTCTTTATGAGCGCCCATCGAAATATTGCTGTACTTTATGAGATTTAAATGAATTGCCCCAAATGCCGACCGAGTGGAACTCGGGTCCATCAGGTAGAGGCAACTGCATTGACAGCCGCAGCAGCAGCAATGCCCCCGCATGCATTCATCAAAGCCACTTAATGGCCAACTGTACAGCTGAATGCCAAACACACACACACATACTTACTGACTACCCGAGATATTGATGAGCAGGACAGAATGATGGCGCGGGTGGTCGGGCGGTCGCCAGTCTGTGCGAATATTTGATGGAAGCCCATGAAGGGCAGCAGGTGAAGGCTGTCGCTCGGCCAACTCTTGTTGCAAACATTTCAACGGCATTGCTGTTGCAACAGGCACACCCACACACGCAGTGGACATAATGATTCAAGTGAATGGGGCAAGTCAGAGCGACTCTGTTCGGCATTCTGCATATGCGCCACGCTAAAAATTAAAGGACTGCCCGCCGCCATTCACCATGCCCGGCATACTGACAGGACAGTACAGGATTTGAAGGAGGGCCACACAGCCCCGAACAAAGGAGCCCGTCGCCGCCGACTCCGAGCATCTAAAGTGTCAACTGCAACTGAAGCGGGTGGCCGCCCGGCCACCTGTGATTGTGTTTGCCTCTGCCCAAGTGTCATAATGCGCCTTCTGTCAACCTGCCCAACGACCGGTTGGCCGGTTGGCCGAGTGACTGTTTGGCAGTCGCCTGTTCAATTGAAATCGACGTGCCCGTTGGCCACAATGCCTGCTCTGGCCTAAGTAGGCAGCCCGTCCCTCCAGCCCAAAAAACCATCCCTCCCACTGGCTGGCCGAGGACGGCCGACTGCTTTGATGACTGGACGGGGGCATTTAGATATTTTAACACCATTACGATTCGTAGGCGGCCTCCAAACAGCGTTCATTAGGTTTTGTGGGCAATTGATGGATTGGTGGCCCCGTTGGGTCAACCGAATTGCATTTTTGAGTGCGCCGCACTTGAAATTATCAAACAGCCCGGGCCGATTTGGAAATCCTATCGATGGCGAATGTTTGCCAGGACCACGTTATTGGGCTGGGTGGTCAAGGTTGTGCAAATTCCAAACTCAATTTCTAGTGCTGGTCAACATTTGTCAGCTCAGCAAAGAGAAAGGTCGAAAAAAAAATGCAATTAACTTGAATAAATTTTGAGGGCTGCTGTTGCTGCCCAGGTGGGGCCATTAAAGCTAAAATTATTGCAATTCCGCAAAACTTTAACTATAAATTTAAGCAAACTTATTTTCCACCACTGACCAGCAAATAAATACAAAGCGGGCGGCATTACTTTGTCTGCCAGGCAATTCATCTACATAGTTTCTGGCCATCGATGGCCAAAGTTTCCCCAAACTCAACTTTATCTATAATCACATCTAGGAATTCTTGAGCTCTCAAATTAAAAAGAGGGCAACGTCCTCCGAGAAAGAAAGATGATTTAAATCATTTCTTAGAAGAAGAAATAATTAATTGAACGACCGTTGGAATCTCCACTGAACTCGCTGCGCGGTTGAATTAGAAAATTTAAAGAAATTAAGAACCAACAATTGAACAATCCGCTGAGCTAAAAAAATATTCGATTCACCTAAGCTGCTCTGTGGCTTCGCCTAATTCCATAACTCATTGGGATCGATAAATATGACAAAAGCGTATGTAAACTTCGGCTGCAGTCCGGGCAATTGAGTTCCCTTGTTGTCTGTCTGGGTGGCTGGGTTGCCGAGTTGGTGGCTTGCGGCCAAGCAGAAAATACCAACCGCCCACACATAAGATTCACGAAATTTATGTACTTCGCCACCCAATGCTCCCGGTGATGGGTGGGCGGGGAGTTTAAGTTGCAACAAAACTGAAACTTTCCACTGTAAATTTTTAATCCTCGTTTTTGCGCGCCACGACGACGACGCCGCCGCCGCACAATACGGTTTGTTTTTCTATCTGCGGCTCACTCGCTCTTGGTCCGGTTTGCCGGCCGCTGCACAGCTTGCGGTAAAAACTTTTCAATAATATTCCCAAAAGTCCAGCTGAGCAGCGACGACGACGACGACAGCAACGGAAGTGCCGCCATAGTTTCGTTTATATGTAGCATAGTTTTTGGCGCACTGGCACAATATGGCAATAATACTCCCCGACCACCGACCGACCGAAAAAAATCGAGGCAACTCTGCCATTATGTGCCTCACTGGCCATGTGACTCCTCTGACTCGATGGTGACACCCACTGCAGCGTTTCCGCCGGCCGCCCAACGCCCGCTGGGGGCAGACAAATTCACCGTTTCCTGCACACGTGGCTTTGCGATTTCCTCTTCCATTCGTTTCGGCCAAGGCAACATATTTTACCGCAATTGCGGCACCCGAGTTTTAACGCCATTCAGGCATAAGTAACTCAGGTCCTCGCACATGTATGTGAGGTCCTACCTGGCCCTTTGTGCAGCCTGGGCCACCATTTATAAATATGGATTTGGTTTGTTAGTCTATGTGGGCAGGCAGAGAGAGAGATCTAAGCCATAATTCGCCCGCTTTTGCTGGTCATTCAGTCGCTCAATTCAAGCGGGCTGATTTGCCTCCCCAGGACGTCTTTTTTTGCAGCCAACTTTGTGCTGCTGGTAGAGCGACCGACCGACCGACCGGCTTACTTCGTTTTGTGCCAGGACGCGAGCCTTTGTTTCTCACTTACTGTGCGTTATTTGCTTTGCCCCGTTAAAATGACGACGGTCCCGTCCGCCATGTAAACGACTCCATTACTGGAGTCGGCCACTCCATGGCAGTCACCTGGCCGCCGCCGCCCCCCACGATGGCGACGACGGCCTTTTGTCTGCATTGTTTTGAGTCAATAGACGCATTTGTGCGGGTCAGTTGGGCAAACAGAAAAGCCATGGGCATGGGCCAGGCAGCCAGTCCGCGAATCCGCCCCGCAGGCTCTGGACTCCGTGGGAGCTGCTGGCCGCACATAATTCGGTTTAATTTGCAGTTCGTTATTAACTGTGAGCTGGAAAAACGACAGCGGCCGGGGCTTTTATGCTTAACACACAAGTTTATATTAGAAACTCCAGGGAATCCAAATCAAAGAAGATGGATAATTTTAAAGAAGCCTCAAAGGTTGAGAAATTTAAGTCAGGAATTGGGGAATCCAAACTGAACACTTTAAAAAATCATTAGAGAGAGTTGAAGGTGATGAGCGAAAAGAAAAAAGCAATTAAATGATCAGTGGGGAAAGAAGACAGTTGCCCAGAGAAGCAGCAGTCGGGCAGTTGGGCAGTCATAAATTTTGGAATTGAATCTTTACACTTTAAAAACTCAGTGGAAAGGGTGAAAGAAGTTAAAGGTGAAAAGCAAAAATCAAAGAGTCGTCAAATAATAAATAAGACACAAAGACAACTGCACAGGCGAGTAGCTGTCGGGCAGCAGGGCAGTTGGGCACGCGCAGCTCCTCTCAGTCAAAAATTTTAGAATGAAATCTAATAACTTTAAAAAATTCCCAGTCGATAATGTTGACTAATTAATGGAATTATAAACATTTCTTAGAAAGAGTAAAAAGCGCTAAGCGCCAAGAAAAGAACAGTGAAATGGTCAGTAAGTCAAAGAGGCAGTCAAACAGCAGGCAGTTTGGGCAGTTAAGCAGTTTGGAAAAGATCCATTGTCTTTAACTGCCTTTCTGTTCTCTGCTACAACTTCTCTTTTATTTCAGCCTCCTGTGCTTTTTAGATTTCCCATTCGCAGTGCCATTTTGTCCCCAAATGAACTGCCAAATTGGCAACTTTATTAACAATAACCAACAAATTTGTAAGCCTCTTCAATTTAGCCATTGTTGGCATATTTTATCCGAAATATTTGCAGCAGCTGGCCAACTAGAAAATACCTGAAACCACACACAAAAATGTCGACCCAATTCATATACAAGAAATATTTTCGCCCGGCTCACGGCAAACAAGGAAAGGGACAAATTCAATAGAAGACAAAGACTGGGAAACAAATTAAATTTGCGACCAAAGTCCTTGAAATTTGGAGCAAGTCTACTCAGCTATTTAGGACCGAACCCATCACATTTTTGCGAAAGCAATTAAAATTCTAATAAAATAAACCGAATATTGGAGAGCATCTCGAGGTGGACAGGACGAAAGCAGATTGAAGGCAGCGGGTTACAATAGACGACATTAAAAATCCATACAAAAGATAAACACATTTTTCTGCTTGCCAAGGACACACACCCAGCGTGTGTGTGTGTGTGTGTGTGCGAGAAGAGAGCATGCAAAAAGATTAAATTCACTTAAGTGCAAAGTATGCAAATGACAAACTCCTTCCATTCACACATCGCCCAGCCACCCAGCCTTGTACTTTTTGGAAGGACCAGGCGACTGGCAGACTGGCTGACTGGCGGCCGGGCTGGTTGGTTAGTTTCCATTCACACACACAGAGAGAGAGGAGAGCCTGGGCCAAAGTAGAAATATTGTAAATTCAAATTGAAATGCATGTGTGACATTTGCCATGGAGTCAGAGGCAGAGTCGGAGCAGCCCAGAGATATGAATCCATCCACCCGCCCCATAGACAGCAGGCAGCACTACAAAGGCATTGGCAGTGGCACAAAAAAAGGATAGCAGTGGCATGTGGCATGGCCTAGACATCAGTGACTATGGCCTGGCGCCCTTTTCCCCCATCGACCGTGTGGATGACAAAAATGAAAGCAATTTGACAAAAATCATAGTCTATAATTTGGGAAAACGACAGCACAACTTCGGATCGCATCTCTGCCGGGCAACCGACTCGATTCACCCAATTCGATCATTACTAGTTAATAATTGAACATTCTTCTTTGCTGTGGGCAACGGCAGCCCCTCGACCGCAGGGCCCTCGGGGGCATATGAGTTTCGGGGCTGCTCCTGGCAAATATTTTCATTAAAACTGAGCTGCCCACTCCAAAAACCTCTTCTTTCTGTTCGGCTTTTCCCATCTGCCACATTTTTTGGCTGGCCTGAAGAGGTGGCCGTCGAGACGACGAGTCTGTGAATGACTTTTTGGTTTTAATTAAAAGTAGCAAATAATTTCCATCACTCCAGCGTGTGTGGCATTGCAAATATGAAGTGGAGTTCCCGATTCTATTTCCC